>CAJNOI010000020.1:204450-305096 GCA_905250115.1 Adineta steineri | reverse complement strand
TTTGATTTGCAAAAGAACCATTGCCATATCCGAGAAGTACACTGACACTGTTGTTACCATAATTAGCAACAACGATATCTAGTCGTGTGTCATTGTTGAAGTCACCAACAGCTACAGAATATGGATAAATGCCAGTTGAATAGATAGTTTGATTTGCAAAAGAACCATTGCCATATCCGAGAAATACACTTATAGTGTCGCTCAAATAATTAGTAACGACGATATCTAGTCGTGTGTCATTGTTGAAGTCACCAACAGCTACAGAAGATGGATAAATGCCAGTTGAATAGGTAGTTTGCTTTGCAAAAGAACCATTGCCATATCCGAGAAATACACTTACTGTGTTGTTACCATAATTAGCAACAACGATATCCAGTCGAGTGTCATTATTGAAATCACCAACAGCAACAGAATATGGCCAATTGCTGGTTGGATACGCAGTTTGTGGTTGAAATCCTTCATCGTAACCAAAGAGAATATCTATACTGCCAGTATCATTGCTGATGATAATAACGTCAAGAAGATTGTCTTTATTGAAATCAGCTACAGCAAGCGAAATTGAAGAAGAAGAGCCAGCTGAATTCATTGTTGGTTCAGAAAAACTACCATTGCCAATTCCCAGCAATACGCCTATGTTATTAGTACCTTTATTACTGACGACTAAATCAAGTCGATTGTCTTTGTTAAAATCGCCCAGATTAATAGAATATGGTGAGGAAGTATCAAGCGAATATGTTGTTTGACTTGTAAAAATGCCGTTGTTGTTTCCTAGAAGTACACCGACATTGTTTGCTCCATTATTAGCGACAGCGATATCCAATAAGTTATCATTATTAAATTGCCCAACGGTGAGTGAATATGGATGTGAATTAATTCCAGTTGAAAATATCTGTTGATGTAAAAAGGTTCTGTTGCCATTTGCAATAAATATACCTATATTATTTGTACCATAATTTGCAATAGCAAGATCTAAATGATTATCGTTGTTGAAATCTGCACCGATGACTGAGAATGGTGAAGAATCGTAGCCTGTTAGATATGTGATCGGATATGCAAAACGTCCATCTCCATATCCATAAAATATGCTTATACTATCAGTTCCATAATTAGCAGTAATAATATCGGGTGATGTATCATTATCGAGATCAGCTATATGTATCCAGACTGGACGAGATGAATCAGTTGAGATTACTGTTGTATTAATAAAAGAACCGTTTCCGAATCCAAGAAATATACCGATGCTATTAGTACCGAAATATGCGACAGCAATATCCGTGTGATGATTGTTGTTAAAATCACCGATGGCTACCATGTATGGAGCAGAATGTAAACCGGTCGAATACATCATATTACTTGCAAAAATACCATTATTATATCCAAGGAATACAGATATACTATCAACGACACTATTGGCAACAACAATATCCAACAACTCGTCATCGTTGAAATTGCCAACAGCAACAGATCGAGGACCAAAGTTATATTCCACTGGGTTTTGATTAGTTTGTATAAATGTTAGTTCACACTGTTGGACTAAATAAACAAGGTAAATAATGTAAAACTTAATTATTCTTATTGAGTTCATAGAATCTCATGTAGTTTTTGAGCATGCAAATATTAAGTAGATGCCATGTATACTTATTCACTTCCTTCCATTTATTGTAAAATTATTAAAAAAGCGCGTTGTTTTGGAGGAAGAATAAATTATATTATTGACTCACACTATCTGTTTAAGCTACGTTTCTTCTCAATCATATACTTTCTTTTGTAGACTATTTTTAATTGCAAATTCAATACAATGATAAAAATTCTTCAAATATAGTGGACGGAATCAATTGAATATTAGTTCTATTCTATGACGATAATGAAAAACAACACACAGACTATAATAAGATGATTATCGATTGATGTGAACTCTCCTTCCTCAAAGAAATATACTAGTTCTATTTATTATTTTATCATACTATTACTATGAAGAGAAAGATGCTATATGATAATATAATAAATTTATATCATATATGTAGTTAGTATATGAAGAAAAATCAGAACATACCTCTTGTTTTTTGTGAAGTCAGACAGACTATTAATATACTTGTAACGATTGCTAGTATTGTGAAGAGACCAAATGCACCCACAGCTGTTGCCGTTCGATGTCTTGACCAACACGAATATTCTCTAATGAAAATACATTCTATATATATTATGAGGCTTGAAATGAAAAGAAAATGGCATACAAAGATGTTGGAGTCATTGGCAACTTCTTTATTTTCTTAGTAATATTGGCAGATTCCACTGCATTAGACTGGTTTTGTGTTGAGTTCTCATGTTGCACGTTATCGACATGAATATCTTGCTCAGTAAATGAATGTGTAATTCTTATACCATCATTATTCATAGAACTTTCATCCATCTATAGTAGAAAATCATATTTAACAAAAGACAGTATTTAGAATAAATTTTCTATCAATTACCTGTTGCATTATTAAGTATGTCCTTTGAACGTAGAAAATCTGCAAATTTTCGACAAATAAGAAAATTTCTAAAAGAATAGATCAATTGATGTGATACTTTTAATCTAGAATATAGAATATGAAATGTTAGAAAAATTCGTATGTTTTCGAAAAAATTTCTAAAACTTTATCTGCGAATTGCTTCTTAATCAACAGAAAAAAATTCAAATTGTCTCGAACGGATACACCATTTGAAACAGTATGAATCTTATCTAAATATAAAACATAAATATATATTAAAAATATGTATGTAGAAAACAGCTTGAGCCGATATACAACTTCTTTTTCCTCGGACTGATTTTATTGAGTTAACTAATTTTGGATACCTGTACGTAGTTGATCAAACTAAAAGGCTGCACTAACACTCTTTCGATTGATATCTTTGTCTTCTTAATTTACTTTGCTCATTAAATCGTAATAAGAAATGATTTATTTCAATTAAAGACTGTCATACAAATTCACTCGATAGATCATTTTGACCTTATGAGTTATAATTTGATGTTGCTTATCAGTGCTAGTTTCGACGATTTTTTATATAACCAAGAAAACTGATAATCACTAGAAAAGACGATTAGCGGTAGTTTCTATCGAACAAAAGAACAGGAAAAATGGTATATGAAACCAAAACAAAATAAAAATCGAAAAAAGTTATAGATAAAAATCTATTTTCCTATAAAAATAAAAGCTAGTACTTTACAAATAGTAATAGTTAATTATTCTCAAATGATTCGACGAATAATATTTATTTTCTTTAATACTATTTCAGTTTTAAACATAAATAAAAGTATAAAAAAAAAGGATGATACTTACTTCTATTTGAATTTATAGTATGCGTATCATTTACTTTTTCGTCTGAATATTTATTCTCACTGATCAATAAGGTTATTATCTAATGGATACTTTTTTTTTTTGATACATATTTGGTCATTGTATTACTGTAATATTTACATAAAAGATTTTATCATAGAAAGAAATAACATCAAAATCAACATTATAGTGATATGAATATTACGAATAATATTCATAATCATGTGACAGTTTGATGCGCATTTATAACGTATCTAGATTTACCATTACTTTAATGTTATTGATCAAGAAAAAAAGAAAAAAGTAATTACTTCGACGTAAAAAAATACATATATTGTAATGATACGATTTTGATTTCTTTCTTTTGTCGTAAGTATGGATTTTTTTCTACCTATCACATTTGTGGTGAGATACAGATGCGCAAAAAAAAACAAGTTAAAAAAATGTGATTGCAGAATAGATAAATGTAATTTTGTTGACGATCATTTTTATAACTAAACGGATAGAATAGACAACTGCATTTCAAGTACTGTTGTGAATTGTCAGGTCATTCGACTATATCTATTTGCAAATACTCTCAGGCAATTCAAATATGGGTTTATTAAGTTTTCAACGATCATCAAAAATTTTTCCATTAGCAGCAAATGTCATTATTTAAATAAAACGTGTCTGTAAGAATTTGATTTTCTACTATTTTTTTTTCGAAAAAACGAATATAAAAAATAATAACAGAAATGAGAAACTGAAGAAAATCATAAATTAAAGTTTAATAACAATTCAAGAACCATTTATGTTTCTATAAAAATATTCAATAGTTGTTAACTAATTCGATCAATGATATATATTTCCTTTAATTTATTTCAACTTTTTTTTTCTTCCAATAAAGAATATCGTTCACTTTTTTGTTTAAGTATATATTTTAACTGATCTATAATTGGGAGTCTTTTTTAGACATAATCATTTGTATATTAATATAGATTCTGAGTTTTTTTCTCATTTTGGGTGATATGTAAAGAAATTTGGTTGAATCAACAATGAAAATAAGAAAATATCTCTTTATTACAAATTCAACTAATAAATATATAAAAACATTGATTCATTCTTAATAAATGCAACTAGTAATACTTAAATATTTAATTTATTTCATCTGAAGATTTCTTTTCACTGATTAACAAAGAAAAACATTTCATTGACAAATCTTTTTTTTATTTGAATAATACGCACATTGTTTAAGACGCATGTTATTAATGAGTGAAAGGATGTGAAAAACAGCAACATTACTTCGATTTAGTAACGACAGAATATATGCATGTATAAACATGACTCATTAGTTTATTGTATATTATCAACGTGGCGTCTCTTCTTTTTTTTGTTTCGATTACTTCTACCTTTGACTATTATGAGTTATACCTCGAAAAAAAAGGTAATTTTGTAATAAGAAAAAAACAATGAATCGTTTGCTATTTTTGAATCTCTATTTTATTGTATGAAATCGAATATTATATCTAAACTAAAGAATATAACTAAACGTTTTTGTAGTATAAACAACTCTTGATTATAATATCAAATGAAAACCGTAAATTGACTTACGAGAATCGAATATCCTCTTTATACAAGAAAAATAAAACTGCTTTGAATTATATATTCTTATTATAGTAGAAGTAACTAAATTTGTCATAAAAAAACAACACTTTGACTTTCATAATCAATGATTATAATGAATATTGTATACAATGATTCTAGATTACAGAAAATGACACTATCGATGCCATGGAAATCGACGGTTTGTTTTCGATAGAAAATTACTACTACTAATAGAATATTTACGATGATCAGGCTTAGATGTGATATTCAGGTTTAGGATTACTACCACATCTTGACGTATATGCGTTTGCCATTTACTATCGTTGTCATTTAAGTTTTTTGAAACACGGTGAAGATGATTTCCTATCACGCTTTTCTGATCAGATATTCATTTCTATAGATAATAAAATATAATACCAGTTAGAGAAGTTCACTTTATACTTCTCTTTCTGTCCTGTATGATGTTGTCGCCTGACGATATATAAAATCAAAAAAGAACGATGTTTTTAGTTTCTCTCAATACGTCATGTTTGTTGAGAAGTGACTGTACGATTAAGAGAGGCTACATTGTATGTATCTGTGTATTTTACGCACATATTAAATCCCAAGAAAGACATCTATTGAGTCTCGTTCAATTCAATTCGATAGAAGAATTTTTAACAGCATTTTTGTAGAAGTAAGTTATAATATAATGAATCATTTTCACAATGTAGAATCAATATATTGAGTTTATGATAAACGAAAACAAATGTGTAAGAAATGAAAAACATATTATATGTATATATATATAATACAATTACATTTCTCTATTTATTCTTTATGTTGTTTGTTTAGTATAGAAAAAAAAGAGAGAAGATTTTGTCTTTGAAAATAATAGAGAAATAATTCGAATGAAATAAAGAAGAAGAAAAAAAAAAGAGTGTCACCATCATAAAAGAAAAAAGAAAAGACAAAAAATGAACAAATAATAGAAAAGAAAAAAACATAGATAAATACTAAGCAATTGATCATGCTCAATTTGTTTTGATAAAATTGATTTTGATAATGTATCAAGTTTATTTTGTTGTTCTTGAACTAATTCATTATTATCATTCTTTTCTTTATTTAAACGAATTTTTAATTGATTTAATTCATCACGTATTAATTCATGTTCCGATATCAATGAACGATAACGTTCTTGTTCACTTCGATACGAATCTTCAGCAGAAACGACACGTTCTAAAAATTAAAAAATATTAACAGAAAATTTTTCTTTAAAAATTACCATTTGTTTTATTTAAATTTTCACGAAGTAAAACAATTTGTTTTTGTGCTTCTATTAATTCATTAACAGAATCATGTCCATTGATATTATCATATTTTTCTGTATGATTATGATTAACAATAGGATCAATTTGATCTAATGGCATTATTGACTCATCATGTGTTTCATTTTCTCCATTTTCTTTCAATATTGGAATATCAATAGAATTATTATTTTCTATAATTGGATCTATGAATAATAAGAAAAAGTATGATACTAATCGAAAAGGATTGTATTATTACCAAGTAAAGAAGATTGAACTTGAAATCGACCATGAGCTGTTCCATTCTAATAAAAAGAAGAAAATAAGAAAAAATTTAATTAGAAAAACATTTTCCTACTTGTATCGATTTCTGTTGTAATTCTTCTAGATGATATGTTCGTTGATAATATTCGTCAAAATCATTTTGTATTCGTTGTTTTTCAATTTCTATATCTGTACATCGTGTTTGAGAATCCTGAAAATGATAAAATATTTTATTTTTCTTATTAAAAATCTCGAGATCAATACTCGTAATTGTATTTCAATATCTGAAATCAACGAACGTTGTTCATCAACTGATTGTACAAGTTGTTGAATATCTTCTTTCTGTTGTTCATTTTGTTCATTAAAACGTTTCAATTCATCTTGTGCTATTTGTAATGAACATTCAAGAGATTTACTTCGACTATTCGCATCTGCACAATCAATCAATGCCTTTTCTAGTTTAATCTTTACAAAACAAAAGAAATTAAGCGTTAAATAATTTATACAATCAGTATTACTTTTGATTCTTGTTCAAATTTTGTATGTGATTCAGTTAATTGAACTAATTCTTGTTTTATCGGATCTTCATTCGGATGCTAAAAGATTAGGAAAAAAAGATAGTTCTTCTATAAATAATATCAAAAATTTCTTTATACTTTAGTACGATAAATACGAATTTGATCTTCTAATGCATTGATTCGCATTAGAAGACGATCTTCATTAATAATTGCTTGCCAACTATCATCGGATGTTTGTTGTGTATTACGTAATACACGCTGGAGATATTCCAATTTTTGTTCAAGCATTTGTTCACGATGCATAGCTTCCTACAATTGAATCGAAAAGTTTCTTTATATTAATTATAACTCGAAAAAAAATCAATGAATTATTCTATATACTTGAATATATTGAGCCAATTGATATAATGTTTGTGTATTTATATCAAGTTCTTTTATTTGAGCTAAAGATTGACCATTAGCACTAAATATAAAATTAGAATTTATATACATTTTTATTTATAATTTAAATTACCTTCGAGCTAAAGATTCACTACCATCTGCATGAAAGAGTCTAACTTCCATAATGATACAGTTATGTGTAGCTAAAGGCATAATAGATAAGATTTTTTTTGTTTTATTAAGAAATATATCTATATTACTTTTTCGATTATTCTCAGTAACATCAACACCAAATTGAACGACATCATCGGAATAGATTTCAAATGGTGGACTTTCTTCATTACATTTACCTAATCGTTCATTATTAACAAATGTACCATTCGAACTTTTTGTATCTTGTAATAAAAACTAAAATTACATTAAAATAATAAAACAGATATTAAACGGATGTAACAATACGACAATATTTGCTTCATCGATTCTCTAATCAAAGTTCTTTCAAGTATCTCTCTCCTCAGGCTATCTGAAACTATCGCAGTCAACTGATATTTAACCCTCCGGAGGTGTTCTCGCTTAGTCACACGAACGATGTATGTGGGTCCAAGTGGACCCACACGTAAATACATAAGGAAAACATGAAAATTCATCTGTATTGTACTATATAAGAGAGATCAAGGTCTATATCATGATCTCTTTTCAGTCACTGATGCATTGATACGCTTGTAGTATACGTAAGATGCTGATTTTTCAAGAAAAAAGAAGGATTACAATTATCGTGAGTAAAAGTTAAGAGAATGGTGAGAATATTTCGATAGATAAATAAGGATAGAGAAACACATTATTCTTTACTGGCAGCAACAAACTAATCAATCTTAAATGGATAGATCTTCGAAACAACAGAGGGCATACGTAATACGAATCAAAATCATCTATATAACACGAATGTTGTCAGGAGGTCCAAACGGACCTACACTGTAGTTTTTGACTGCTGATAGTTTTACAAGAAATTTCGTATGGTTCTTATGTATCATTAGTAGACTAACGATTAGCGAAAAGATCGCTTCGAATTGCATAGATCTTAAAGTAGAAAAAAACACTACTGTGGGCCTCTTCGGCTCCCAGACACCGCCGGAGGGTTAAGAAACGCAATGTTGCTAGAATTCTATATATATATATATATATATATGTATACCTTGCCATCTTCATACCAAAGTCTTGCATGTTGTCGTGAGAGTACTTTACAATCAAATATGGCATTATTTGGAAGAGCTTTAAGTCGAGCAACAGCCCGTCCAACTTTAACTTGTTCGTTTAATGGAATGCAACGCTCTTGGAACGGATGTGAATTTTGTTTACAACGAAATATACAACAAGGAAATGACATTTGATTTGTTGACATATCAAATGATTGATTTGATGGGGGTGAGGATGGGGATAAACTACCATTTGTATTTGTTGATGAAGATGAAACATCTTCAATTATACTTAAAACTAAATCATTTGAATAAATTGATCCATTTGTATTTTCAAAAAGCAAACTCGATGATGAATGATTATCCATTATCTAATAGAATAAAAAGAATTAATAAATAATTAACTTGGAAAACAAAAAAATGTTAGATTACATTATCTTATTAAAAATTGAATTTAAGGACGGAAATAAAAGAAAATCATACATCTTAAAACAAAATAAAATAATCTAAAAAAAAACAAAAACAGGAATGTATCTATATATATATATTTATTAGTACATAGAAGTCAAATTTAAAAAAAAAACAAGAAAACAAAATATTTAATTAAGTATTCAGAAGTAAAAGATTTGTTGATATTGGTAATAATGATGATGATAATGATGATGATGATGATGATGAATTAGTATTTGCTTGAAGTGATTTAATAACATTTTTTGAAAAACGAAGTTGAACTGTTGGACAATATCGTGCACGTTCATGTACCACAGGAGCTTTTAACCATTGTTGAGTATCCAAATCAAAAAAATAACCTTCTTGCATCACAATAAATGAATTCGATGTATGAAAGACAGATATATAGATAAGTCTACCAACGGTACCAATTGATTGTGGCCATGTTTTTGATATTGCACCTGGAATTGCCGTTAAGATAGTCCATTGATCACAATGTATATTATAACTTTCAATTGATAACATACCATTTCCATCATCATCAAAACCTCCAACAGCTAAAATATAAAAATTCGAATTCATCGATCAATAAATAAATAAATAACATACCGAGAATTTTATCATCAAATAAATGAAATGCATGTGTTGTACGAGCATGAAGCATTGGTGAACGTTTTTCTAATTGACGTTTATCAATTGAAAAACAATAAAAATCTGCTATTTTTGACCTAGAAGAAATAGGAAAAGTATATATCATTATCATATGATTATTTCTAAATCGAAAATTATTTTCAAGATAAATAAATTGTAGCAAGTTAACAATTTCAAATGCCGAAGTTAAGTGATGAAGCAGTACCTACGGCGAAGTCATCCGAATTTATTGATTCATCGATCGTCGAAAATCATCATACCTCATCTGTGTATGTTACATCGAATTGTATATAAATATACGTACCATTGTTCATTTTTTCCACCTCCAAGAAAAATAGAATTTTCATATGCACATGCTGCTGGTGATGAAAGTTGTGGACCATCTGATGAAAATGATTCCCATTGATCATCTTCAATTGAATAACGTTCAATTGTATTTACATAAACACGCGTCGTTCGTTTAAATCCTTCAAAACCACCCATACTAAATTAAATAAATTTAATTATTATTTTTTCTTCTTCTAATATCAATTCAATTTACTTACATATAAATATATGAATTGGCATATGCAGCAACAAAACGTGATCGATCATGTAAAAGATTCTGTAATTTTATCCATTCACATGTACGTGCTGAAAAACGATAACATGATTTATATTCTTCAGATGATGAACGACGTGTACCAAGAACATATAAATAATTATTTACAGTTATTGCACTAAACGGATACTAAAAAAAAAGGAAAAAAAAAATATATTTAACTATATTACAAAATTCAATTGTATCAATAGAAATCTGAGTATAATCGTATACTTAACATCATGTGACATTTTAATACTATCAAATATACTCTTGAAATTAATGATGACTTTGTCTGAATTAGAGACCAAGAAAAATGTTTGAAGTATATACAAAAAAAACTTTTATCTCTAAGCAAGGTCAAGAATATGATGATAGATGATGAGTTATTTTGTTATAGTTTACTTATGTAAATTTCCGCATTGTATAAACAATAATGCAATTAAAATCAAATACTTTTTCTATAGACATAAAAAAAGAAAAGAGATTATCGAGAAGAATTTACGGTTATTTTTGTTTACACTACGAAAAGAAACATAAATATCAGATTTGTTTATATAATACAAAAAAGACTATATTCAATACTTGTTGATTAATTTCGCGTAGTTTTAATTTAATATCATCAATACAGCTGAGATTATATATATATATACACATGCAAAAATCGAGCTATTTTTTTCTTAACATGCAAATAGAAATATGTCAGCATATTGCTTTGATAAAGCAAATTTACCAATAATAGATAGAATTCAAATCTAAAATTTTCTTATCTTTTTCAGTATAGATTTTTCAAAAAAAAAATCTATTATCTTACCGGATAATTTTCTTCTAATGGTGCTTGACAAAGTATATCCCATTTTTCTTCATGTGTATTCAATGTAAATAATTCAATTTCACCAACAGCAACAAGTACAGGTTCATTTCTGATTCGACATTGTATATCATTTAATAATGGTTGTCGATTTGGTAATGCATAATAACATAATGCATTCTGTACTAATATTCTCGATTGTTCATTGATCTTAATAAGTTCATGATCTCGCACATGATCACATAATTGTTCAGGTGTCATTAACATAAAACGTATAAGTTGAAATAAATTCGAAGAATATTTTTCTCTTTCCAAACGATTTGCTTCTATCCATGTACATGTCATTGTAAATAAATCATATTCATTAAAATGATGCATTTCTAATGTATCACGTGATAATTCATCATAAATTTGTTCATATGTTAATTGTTCAAATTGATCACGTGCTTTAAACATAAGTAAAACAAAATTTTTTGATATATAATTTTTAATAACATATAAAACATTATCAAGTGAATATAAATCGGATATTTTATAAATATCAATACAATTTTTTATTGAACATGATTCAATAAGAAATTGTGAACATAAATTAATAGCATCAGATATTTGTAAATGTGTTGCAGCATGTAATAATTCATCAATATTATCAAATGTTATTGTTAATATACCAGCATAACAAAAATTTAACATGGATTCAATTCCAATCGATGAACGTTCAAAACCTTTTAATTCAACATGATCAGAATGACTTTCAAGCATATTACCTAATTATTAAGAAGAATATAATTTAATATTATTGTTATTTATTTGATACAAACCATTAAACATCGCTTTGAAATAATCCGACATGGCGATTAATAAGAATTTATGACAATATAAACGTTTGGAATTAATATGAATACAAAAATCACATAGTTCAGGTTTTTCACGCATTAATGAAAATTTTTCAAGAAGTTTTATAGCATAATTCGATGTATTTGTTAGCATTGTTGTTGATGTTGAAGTTGCATCATCAAATGAATTCATATCATCATCAAAATGACCATCAAAAATCTTCATTTCAAAAAGAAAAAAACATAAATAGAAAAAAACCAAAAACAAAAAAATAACTTTTACTCGACATTGTTCCGAATTTTGATAATGCATTTTAGATATTTACTTTATACAAAGATAAGATCTATTTTTTACTTAATTATAATATCTAAATAATAGTATTATTTATCAGATAATAGAAAAACAAGTATTTTTGATTGTACTAACTTCAATTAAATGATCAAATATAATTCCATTATATTCTCACATGTATATATTTTATCTAGTAAAATAAAAAATGTTTGAAAAGAATTGTTATGATTTTCAATTGTTTTATGTTTATGTGGTTGGCTTAGAATAATGTTTATTTCGAAAGCGTAATAAGATAAATAAGTAAAGGTAAAAACAGAACAATCAAGGTAAGAAAGAACAGTTTGAGGCTATTAAAATTATTGTAATATAAACTAATTTGTATTAAGAAACAGAATCAGGTAAACAAATAGAAACAAACAAATCTATCACATTAAGTTTTGGAAACGTGAAGTCAGCGTCCTCTGTCGCTTTATTATATTTTTTTGTCGCTTAATGACGGTTGAGATTTAAATTTTGAGAATTTATCGATACTGAACGTTTTTATTAGGCTAACAAATTCTCTTAAAATACAGTCAAATTCGAATAAGTTTTATTTTATTATGAATAAATAGCAATATTAGAATCGATATATTATATAGATATAATTACAATGTATATCTATGATTGAAATAAGATTAATATTGTATACAGTTAGTTCACTAAATGCTCTATTTTTTCAATTCTTTTATATATGTGCGTAACATTCTCAGAATTTATTGACAAAACAAGAGTTTTATTATTGTTATTTTCATTCATCAGAATAACAATTATGTCATTACTTAAACGTTACTATAAAATACTTAAATTCCTTTGAATAGCGTCGCTATTATCTATGCGATAAGAAATCGTTGGTTGCATGTCTATATGTTAATCGCTGATTGGTTGCGCATTTCTCGAATACTCAACTGCTGAAGCAAAAAAAACAACTAGAATGCCAACTCGACTCTCTTCATTCACATAGTTTCTCATATCTTAGTAAATATGGTTTTACTTGCTGCATCAATATGTACGAAAGCTGGCAAACGTATGTTTAAATTTTTTTTGTTGAAAAAAATTCATTTTAAAACTATTTCTAGCACTTGTCTCACGACAATTTGTGGAAATGACACGATCACGTATAGAAGGTTTACTTGCTGCATTTCCGAAATTAATCGGTGCTGGTAAACAACATACATTTGTCGAAACAGAGTCAGTTCGTTATGTTTATCAACCATTTGATAAACTTTATATGGTTTTATTAACAACAAAAACAAGCAATATCCTTGAAGATCTTGAAACATTAAGATTATTTTCTCGTGTGGTATAATTATACGTTTTTATTCTTTCCTTTACATATAAATATGTATTTTTTTGTTTTTTTTTAAGATTCCTGAATATTGTAAATCAGTTGATGAAAAAGAAGTATTTCAACATGCTTTTGAATTATTATCTGCATTTGATGAAGTTGTTGCATTGGGTTATAAAGAAAATGTTAATTTAGCACAAATTCGAACTTTTACAGAAATGGATTCACATGATGAACGTGTTCATGATGCAATGAGACAGGTTTTTAATTTGATAAATTATATTTTATTTATCTAGAAATTTCTTCTTCTATTTCCTATAGACTCAAGAACGTGAAGCGAAAGATCGAATGAAACAAAAAGCAAAAGAATTCGAAATGCAACGACGTGCACAACAACGTATGGGTGGACCAAAAACATACGGTAGTTCAAGTGGTATATCATCAAATATGTATAGTAGTTCATCAAATGATACTAAACCTGACATAACACCAACACCAGTTACATATTCAAGCAATAATTCGCCGTATGAATTATTTAATGACTAAAATAAATAATAAAAGTTTTTTTTTGTTTTAGATCTATTACTCGTCCAATTACATCTGGTAAAGGAGGAATGGTTTTAAGTAAAAAAGGAAAAAATGTTGATGCATTTGTTGATCAACTTAAATCGGAAGGAGAAGTTGTGGCAAATACTGTACCAGTAACAACAGGTGCTGGAGGTTCAACTGGAAAGACAAAAACACCGAGTGTATCATTACCAGAAACACAAAAAGAAGAGTAAGTTTTATTTATTATAAAAGGAAAACTATCTATTCGAAGGATTTGTCTAGTGTTCATTTAAAACAAGAAGAAAAATTAATTGTTCGTTGTGGTCGTACTGGTGGTGTAGAAGCTTTAGAAGTACATGGTATGATAATGTTACGTGTTAAATCTATAGAAAATGGTCGTATTGCTGTTACCGTTAACAATAAAGAATCAAGGAATATTCAATTACAAGTAAAAATTTTGTTTAAATATTTTTCACAAAAAAACATGTTCGTTTTTTCGTATTATTAGACACATCCAAATATTGACAAGAAATTATTTACAAGTGAATCATTAATTGGTTTAAAAAATTCGGAACAACCATTTCCAGCTAATCAAGAAGTTGGTGTACTTAAATGGCGTTATACATCAACTGATGTGAATGAAATTCCATTGACAAGTAAAACTTTCATAAATAAATAAATATATTCTGGATTTTTTTTCTTTTAGTTAATTGTTGGCCAAATGAAACACCAAATGGTGGTTGTGAGGTTAATATTGAATATGAATTACAAAATACAGATATGATTCTAAAAGATGTTCAAATAAGTATACCATTACCGTAAGAAGAGTTTTCGCTATGATAATAGTATTTAAAAATGTTTTTTTTTGTAAAGGGGTGGTGGACAAACGCCAGTTATTGGTAAAATTGATGGTGATTATCAATTTGATAGTCGAAAGACAACATTAATTTGGTCATTACCTGTTATTGATCAATCAAATTCTGATGGTTCAATTGAATTTTCAGTACGTGGAAAAGCCGGAGATTTCTTTCCAATTCAAGTTGATTTTAATTCTGAAACACCATTTTGTGATATTAAAGTAATAGAATTTTATTTAATTGTATTTTCTTATGTTTTTTTGTTTCCGTAAATTTAGATCACGGGTGTTCGTTCTGTTGTTAATCGTGCACCAGTATCATATTCCAATGAGACAAATCTCATTGTGGATAAATATGAATATGTTTGATTTTTTTAAAGAACTTTTATTTCTTAGAAAAAAAAAGAATGATCGATATATGTTGTCGTTTTATTTGAATTTGAGAATAAAAAAAAATTCGTTAAATTTTGTGTTGTTAAAAGAAAAAGTGGAGAAGTTGGGCATCGATCCCAATACCTCTCGCATGCTAAGCGAGCGCTCTACCATATGAGCTACATCCCCATGTTAAATAGGCATTTCGAATTATTTGTGTTTTATTTCAGTCAACCAGAGAATTTATGATTTTTAAACATCAATCTTTATTGTATATATTATAAGTATACAATGACTAGCCAATTTTAGTTGAAGAATAAATTTTTAAATAAAAGTTTTTAATAAGAGAAAAAAAGCAGTTGTTGAAGACTAACATGCGACACAAAAGTCTTTGCACAAATGTCAAGCTATCTTAAACCGTCTTACTAACGAGGGAACCACCCGATGTATCAAAAAGCTTTTGAGCTTAAATTCCGCCCATATGTAGAGAATATATAGACTAGAAAAAGCCTAAGAGTATATGTGCGCAAGTTGAGATTTAGCTGAGATGCCGATTTTTTACTAGAATTTTTCTATGGCATCACATTATCACCATAAAATCAAAGTTTTGTATTTTGATGTGAAACTTTGCGGATGAGCTACTCTGGTCGAGGCCTTGCTATGAGCTAAGTTTCACATCAAAATACAAAACTTTCATTTTATGGTCAAAATATGATCTTATAGAAAAATTCTAGTAAAAAATCGACATCTCATCTAAATCTCAACTTGCGCACTTATCCTCTTTGGCCTTTTCTAGTCTATATATTCTCTACATATGGGCAGAACTTAAGCTCAAAAGCTTTTTGATACCTCCGGTGGTTCCCTCGTAAGTTCGAAAGTAGTGAAACTTTTTTTGTTAAAAAGAGCAGAGTCTGAATTACAAATTTTGTAGCAGATATTTTTTTCAGAACGTATCTGAGAAGACGACAGACTCAGACATCAAACATCTCTTAAAAATTTCTTGCACAGTTTTCTAGATTCATTAGAGATTTTTTAATTAAAAGCGCTCTAAATATGAACCTTTCGTATAATTGAGTCTTTTACTAAAACTGTTACTTTACAAAACCTTCAGGCATTACATTCAGAAATCATATACGAACTCATTTATTCAAAAGATGTCTGATCGTAGAAATCTTCCTGAGAAGATAATCCAACATATACTTTTTAGTGCTGCAAAATGGTTAAGTAGTGAAAATCACCAACTTATCTAGTCGTTTTCAGAAAAATCTATAGTTTTATACAAAATATATCATGGAAAAGAGGACGGTTTATGCTACAAAAATTACAATTTACATTGTTTTCTCATTTCTTGTCTACAGAGAAAAACTAACAGAAAATAGAAAATGACGGTGCTCCATCATAGACTGCACAAGAACTCTTTAAGATATGTTTGATATTTGATTCTTTCATCTTCACAGATTCGTTCTGAAGAAAATGCCTGCTACAAAATTTGTAATTCAGACTCTGCTCTTTTCAACAACAAAAAATAAGTTTCACTAGTTTAGAATTCAATAAGATAGCTTGACATTTGTACAAAGACTTTTACATCGCATGTTAATAGCATTCGTACTTCATGTCAAATGACATTTTATTTAATCCACTCCAGTTATATGAAGGTTATTACAGAGAAGTCTTTCTCTGCTCTGTAAAATCGATATTAAATTAAATTATAAATATATATGCCTCGATTCATTGGTTAATCGAGTGAAATTTATCATGTTTACTGAAAATAATCTATATGACTTATATTCAGCAGAAAATAGATCAACAAGTTTTTCAATGTATAAATATTCATAAAGACAATCGTATGGACTTCCGTATTTTTTAAATATATATATTTTATCAAAGAAGCCAGTTTTCCTAATATGAGATCTTCATATTATTTGTTTATGTTTATACCATAGCAATTGAGTACAAATATTGAATTCATTTAATCAGAACAATATACAAAGATAGAATTTCTAGTTGATTGATGTTTATTCACAAATTCTCTTTTTTTTTATTTCAATATATGCGCAATTACTTGTGAAAAAAATGAGAATAGAACCACCTCCGAATATTGAGCAGGCGTATTTTTGCCTTGTATTCATTGAATTATGAATAAGTGATAAATTGCCGAAAGCATATTTTAAATAGGCAGTCCATCGATTAGAATAAAAAAATATATCGATTTCGTTTAACTGACCTTACACGTTTCTGTTAATCTGTACATTAATATACATTACTTTTTGTTAATATTAACATTTTTCGATGAAAAATGAAATGTATATGTAATACAATGAATAGAAATGTTAAGTATAGTTGATTATCTCTCTCTCTCGCTTTCCCTCCCTCCTCCCTCCCTATCTTTTTTTCTCTCTCGATTTTTTTTTGTCGCTGATTCTTGTAACGGCCCGAGTATTTAAAATCACCGATTTATGAGAGACTAGCTCCGTAATTTGCGATTTCTACTTTTTTTTCTCTCTCTTATTCAATCTAACACTCTCTCTCGTCAATTCATTTCCTACTTTCATTTCATCAATTGGTTACCAAACAAAACGTTCAAAATATGAAGGTGTGCTTTTTCTTCGTCATTACTTTAATCATCTGCCAATATTTTATCAGTCAAATTAGTGTTGATGCACGTCCAGCAGAATTAAAACGATTCTCTTGGTCCTTTCCAATTCATGAAGATCAAGAAGATAATACATACAAAGAATTAGTTAAACGAAAAGGCGTTGGTATGTTTGTATAAATATTTTCTCTTTTATTTAATAATAAATCAATACATAAATTATTTTCTAGGTTGGGGTAAACGTAGTGATTCAATGCTTGGTGATCATCCTTATGCTGTACATGAGAATTCTGCTCGTACATGGTTTGAAGATAAATGAACGATATGTTTTTTTCTCATGTTCATTTATAGTTAAAAAAAAATAAAATACATATTTATTTTACAACAACAACAACTAAAAGAAAAAAAAATTATTGAGTATTTGTTCGAAATCTGTTTATTATGATTTTTTTTTATCTTATTTGCTTTTTAAAGCAGAATGCATATGTAGATAAAAACAGATACGATTTAATATCATTAAAGAATTATCATGCTTGTCAATTATTTATTTATAGATTGACGTAATCGTTTTAGTAATTTTATATTGAAGAGATTTTGTTGTTCATTCATAGAAGATGGAATAGAATGTTGAGTCCTTCGTGTATCATAGATGAATTGAGGAATATAATTTAATTCATTATCAATATAATTGGAAGTCAATGATGATTGTTTATCATTACATGATAATAACCATGCAGTTTTTCCTTCATACGTATTTAAATATGAATAAGGAATAGAACAATCAATATTTAATTCATCTTCTGATAAACTTCTTTTACCAGGATTTGGATAGTTCATTAAATGTGCTGGATAATCTTTTTTTATAATAAACCATTGTGCATTTATTTCAAGTAAACTTACAATAAAGAATAATAAAATCAATAAGTGGAAATTTTTCATTTCGATTTAGTTCTATTGAAACAATCTAAAATATAAACTATTGTTATATTATGAGTACTAAATTAAATAACAATTTACTCTTATATTTAAATACAAGGCGAAGAAAAAATATAGAGAGAAAAAATAATTTTTTCTTCTTCTTAACAAAGACTTTCTCAACAATATATGAAGTATAACTGAAAATAAGTGGTACGGATTAACTAAAATGAAGGAAACCTCGCCCTCTAAGAGCTCTAGAACAAAAAAAACAATTGTGAGTACTAACATACCAAATGATGACTAATAAACTATATATTACTATAGTTTATTCTATAGCGTGACAAAAGATTCTTAATAACAAGGGCAAAGGATACAATCGAACTCATTATTTTTTGTTAGATTTATTCATAACGAATAAATTATATGAGAGTAATAAGTAAATATAAAATCCCCTCCTACATAGTAGGAACATTATTATATGAAACATATATGTGTCAATACAGACGAATGTCTTTATTATGTTCCTAATATCGTTATTTTATATATTGAAAAACTCATCATACATACAGGTGAATATACATGACTTGCTACCTATGTATCATCATGCTTATATAGATCTGTTTCAGATGTACTTTTGTTGATCGTACACAAATATAAATAATGATTTACTCACAATGAATAACCCTAAATGTTTTGATTAGAAGAAAAATAGTTGAATTGGTATTGTGAATTTGTGGTAGTTTAACTTAGTTTATATATAACTGAATAAAGAAGAACGAAAGATGAAGAGAAAAAAGAAGAAAATGATTGAACAACGAATGCAATAAGCCGAGGAGGTACTTTATGGGTCGACCCCCGCAAAAAAAAAGAGATACATGCATAATAGATGAGCATCTATGGAACAAAGCCTTTGTTTTCATTGTCATCATAATAACGCCTCGTTCATAATAAAATCATTTGTCGTCATAATTTGACTTATTTTTTTTTATATTGCCATCATCTTTCTTTTTCCCTCGTTGAAATTTAATATAACTACGATGACATGATTGATCGAGTATCCATTGTTTATAAAAGAAAATTAAAACTACGAAATCATTTCTTTTAATCATGAATCAGTGTTTATTAAATTCTCTGAATCATTCATATACAAGAAAGTTCTATGTCATCAATAAAAATAACTGAAAGATAATGCAAAACAATGATAGTGAAAATATATGTAGTAATTATAAGATATTTTGTTTAGATTTCACACATTATCCCGTGAAATATAGGTAATAATACCTTATTATATCCCTCCTCCAATTTGAAAACCTTCACGCAGTGTGTATATATGGTAAACATTTGAAGCTTTACACGACATTCAATAGTACTCGTTAAGAAAAATAATTCAAATAACTAATTAGATTCAATTTATAAGTAGAAACAAAATTATATTATCTTTGACACTGTTTAATTTTACTAAAAAAAAACTTTATATTAATGCATCAAGTCAATAGTTGTGTTTCTTATCATATATAATCAAACACAATAATATATTTTCGTGTATTTAGAATGAAATAAATGATTGGTCAATGCTAAATTTATTTTTTTTTGCTAATGTAGATAATCGTTTTTTAAATAAGGTAAATCTATTTTATATTAACAATACTCATCATACGTTTATTTGAAATAATATTTAAAAAAAATACCCATATATATATTTAATAGAAATCAAAAACATCTACTTTCAGAATATTCAACTGTAAAACTTTTTTTCTTCTTCTTATATATATTTATTTGTATGTAGCGAAGAATGTTTGTCTTTACTTCAATTTATTTGTACAAATAGAAAGAGTTGATTTAAAATTTGTTTTTTTCAACAACATCACCAATCAATCAATATAATAATAAACATTAAGAAAAAAAAATATCTATGACTTCGGCTACAAAACTTTTTTCTTTCTTTCTTTCTTTTAATCAATTCAAATGATTGAGAATAGTAATCATGTTTTAAGTTATTCATTTTTTTTGACTTGCAGCTCTATAACAACATAATACTAATGTTGAACATCGTCAGAGATGTAAATGTAAAGCCTGAAAGGATGAAAGAAAAATTCTGCACCTTTCTTTCTTTCTTCTTTTTTTCTCTTCTTCTTCTTCTTCTTCTTCTTCTTTTAGAATATATGTCGTTGAAACCATCCTCGTTTACTTTTTTTTCTTTTACTTCAAACCGACAGATTGTTCATTCTGCTTTTCCTCAGAATCTAAATGATTTTAAAATGAACTGCTAAGTAACAGAAATGAGGAACAAAACACAAAACACTTATAAAAATGCAAAGATGCTATTCTTCACATTTCTTTTCCTTTTTTCTTTCCTTTTTCTCTTTCTCAGTTCTATTGATTTGAGATTATACGTTTGCGCCTTCTCTATAACAGCTGACACGTACGCATTCGATCATTAATAGTGAGGTGATGGTAGTAGAGCGAAAAGAAAAAAAAAGAGAAAAATACTCGATATGTATATATTGAGTGAGTGGTATCGAGACAGTTAAACGATTTAACCTATTCTTTTTTTTTCTCTTCATTTGAACAGTCTAAGACGATAAAGGTAAGATGAATTGAATCTTCTGTTATTCAATATTGTATAACCACATTTGTTAGTTTCGAAAATTATATTCATATGCAAAATCAAAGTAAAACAACATTAAAAGCAAAAAAAATATATTATATATATATATATAAAAGACGAGAACACACATTATTTCATCAGCAGCATTTTTATTCATTCTTTTTCTTTTCTCTCTATTCATCCTCACGTTTGGCACAGGTAAAGAAAAATACTGTACCATTGCACGTCTTATATTTCCTCAATTATAGTTTCAATTAGCTTGACTAAAAATAATTTACCTTGACGATAGTGTTTTTTTTCTTAAATTTCTTTTTTTTTCTTCTTTTTTAAGATGAGTACAAGTCTTGTTGCTCATGACCTACCACATTCAACTCGATCAGCAATCTCCAATCTAGAAACCTTACGACAAGAACATAACCTATTACTTTCATCGCCTAGCGATGAAGATAAACGTCTGCAACTTCAACAATCACTTGAATCAATTGATTTGGGTATTGGTGAAGCCGTTGTTTTGTTGCAACTTGAAAATCATTTGAATGAAGTCGATAGTGAAACATATAAATTAATGCTACAAGTACAACGATTAACACAGGAAAATAGTTGGTTACGCAATGAATTATCTGTAACTGAAAAACATTTACAGACGAGTACACAAATGAAACAAGAGTATGAACAAGATATTCGTGTATTAAATGAATCCTTAGCATCAACGACAACAAATGAACCATTTAATTTAACTAATACAATTGATATCGAAAAAGAAATGCCATTAGAAACAAAAGAAACACCTGAAATAAATCCTGATACAAAAAATCATTCCGAAGTTCCAGCACGATTTCGTACATTACATAATCTTGTTATACAATATGCTCAAGCAGGTCGATACGAAGTAGCCGTGCCATTATGTCGACAGGCACTTGAAGATCTTGAAAAAACACATGGCCATACACATCCAGATGTGGCAACAATGCTTAATATACTTGCATTAGTTTATCGTGATCAAAATAAATTTAAGGAAGCATTACAGTTGTTAACTGAAGCATTAACAATACGAGAGAAAACACTCGGCCTTGAGCATCCTGCAGTAGCTGCAACTTTAAATAATCTAGCTGTACTTTATGGAAAAAAGAATCGATATAAAGAAGCAGGTATTTTAATAGATGAACTATTTTTTTATTGTTTATCATCATATAATTATTATATTTTAATTACAATTAGAACCATTATGTAAACGTGCGTTAGAAATTCGAGAAAAATGTTTTGGTGTAGATCATCCTGATGTTGGAAAACAATTAAATAATTTAGCATTATTATGTCTTAATCAAGGTAAATATGATAAAGTTGAAGAATGTTACAAACGTGCTATTGATATATATACAAAACATTACGGGAAGAATGATCCAAATGTTGCGAAAACAAAAAATAATCTTGCATCAGCATATTTACGTGAAGGAAAATATAAATTAGCTGCTCAATTATATCAAGAAGTCTTATCAAATGAACAATGTCAAAATGCAACAAATAATTTAAATACTACAACAGAGACTATTCGAGATGGTTCAACAGTAATGACAACATTAAAAAATCTCGGTATGTATCATATAAATCAGATAAAGATAACGATCATTGATGTAGGAAATGATTAACATATAATTTTTGAATAAAATAATCGATTTGAGAGCAAACTTTGTCCAGCGGAAGGTCACTTTTCAGCTTTCATCCGTTACTTTTTTGTAACGATCAATTATTCTTGATTTTCTTGTATAGGAAACAGCTGAAAAATTTATGCAATATCCGTTATGCAATTGTACAAAAAAATATTCATTTTAGCGACCAATTTCCTTATTGATATCCGCTTGTCAGGGAAGAAAAAGCTGATCCTAAAATCTACAAAGAGAAAAACATCTAATATATTAATAAGCTTGAATAAATTCAGTTAATCTTAACATTCAATTGAACTCATATTTTTTTATGCTCAGTTAGATTCTCTAACTTATTAGCAAATGACTTTTTTCTTTGTAGAATATTGATTTCTTCATCGATGATTAAATTTATAATTTAATTATTTGGAGTAAAATCAATCTCAACATAGGACTTTGTGAATGAAACAGATTGATTAAGAAATCTAGTGAAATTTCCATTTTTCTAATAATATGAAAATTTATTATTCATTTATTCGTATTTATTTTTTGATAAAGAAAAGAAAATAATCGATTTATTTTTAGGAGCACTTTGCCGTCGACAAGGTTTATATGAACAAGCTGATTACATCGAATCATGTGCAACAAAATCAGCTCAAGATCCAGAAGCTATTGATCGTGCATTGACTATTATTCGACAACTACGAATCTATGATGATACAAATCAAGGAACAATGCGTCGTGCTCAACAACAACCACCACCGCAAGAATATGGACGATTACGTCGTAGTGGTTCATTTCAAAAATTACGACAAAGTATTCGACGTGGATCAGAAAAACTTGTACAAAAACTTCGTGGAACATCAACAACAGGATGGAATATTCAAACATTTAATTCTTCACAATATCCACAACAACAACAGCAATCACAACAATATGATAATAATTATGCACCAATGAAACGTGCATCATCATTATCAGTTTTAAATAATGTTCCATTACAACAACAACAAACTAATAGACCATCAACAGGAACTAATATAATGGAACAAAAAAATAATTTTCAATTTAAACAACAATATCCATCAACATTTCGTGGTCGATTGACCAGTGCTGAAAATCTTCATTAATTATTCATATGAATGAAGTTTTACACTAGTCACATACATACGATTTATCTTGTTTTCTTTACACTTTTTCTACATATATATATATATATTGTATATTTTAATACGGTATTAGTAGCTGTTTTTCTTTTTTTTTGTTTATCTTTTCTGGGTGCTTCATGAAAATTATAAATTTAAATCAAATTGTTCTTTATTGAACTTCAGTTTTTTTTCTCTTTCTTTTTTGTAATAAAGAATCTTATGAAAAAAAAGAAATTCTTTCTATGTCTTGAAGAACTCGCACAAAAGTAATACTTTTATGATTTAAAATGACAAGAAAAAAAAAGTAATGAAATAGTCAACTCAGTTTATTCAAATTTTCTTTTACACTATCAACAAACTGAAATTTTTATAATTACTATATTATGTAATATAAAATAGAATGTAACTGTTTAATTACATGAACTTACAAAATACAGATAAACTAAGAAAGATTTGAGAGATAATATTCTATTTGAGTATTAGAATTAAAGTACATTGCTATGGATCTATTATACAACTGCCTGAAAAGTATCCATGTACTATGATCATGTGGCATAATCATAGTATTGCATGAGTACATAATAAGCACCTTCGCATGCTTGTTTGACTTCAATTTTCACATGGTACGATAATTTATTATCAAGTTTAATGAATTATATAGTTAATACGATAGTATCAATTAAATTAACAGTTATGATTATTTTGATGTGTGATATAAAACGAAGTATCGAGTAACAATCAACTGATGATCGAATAATTTAATCGATCTTCCAATATTGTATTGATGAAAACATAATGTTCAATTTGGGATCCTCCCGATTCGTCCCTTAATTAAAAAAGTCGTATTTTATTGATTCTGAAGTCGTCCCTTTTCGATTTCTCTCTAACAATTAAGGAAATTTTACATATATGTGTTCGTTCTCTTTCTTTCCTACACGTATATATATATATATATATCGTCAACTATATATTTTTTTCTTTCTTTCTGTCAGGTATTTTCCCCTAGCGATCTCTCTTGAATAGAATGACTTAGATAGTTTCCAAGCGTATTAAGATATATCTTGGAATATTCGCTGTTTCATGTGTAAGAGTATCAGTTAAATTTACGAAAGAAACAATTAATATACAGCAACGCTTTACAAACTCAACAAACGTGTATCTATAATCTACTGGCGTGGTTGTATTTAATTTGTTATGCTTCGATTCACATCATCTGAACGTCATGGAAAGATTTGTTATTATGCATCAAAAAAGAAAAATCTTATTACTATAAATGATAATGTATTGTAATTTTTGTTAAATATAACTCTATGATAGAGAAACATAACTTCTCAATAATACTGAACTTAATTAGTAACTGAATAGAGAGAAATCGATAAGGGACGAATTCAGAATCAATAAAATACAGCTTTTTTAATTAAGGGACGAATTGGGAATCGATTAAATACGAATTATTTATGTTAGGGACGAGTTGGAAATCAATTAAAAATGACAAATTTCTTAATTGATCAATTAGGGACGAATCGGGAGTAAACCTTCAATTTTGTTTAATACGAAAGAATCAGTAAATGTCAATGATAACGGTGCACTTAAGAAAACTGTTGTGTATTGAATGCTGAGCGTCGCTTTTCAAATATCGATTGCAGATATTATTATTATTCCAATTGACTTCTTTATCGGTGATCTCCAACTATTGTATTTAGAGCAATTTGTAGATTACTTTTTTAATAAAATCTTTATAGTCCATTGTCGGTAACGTATTTGAAAAAAAATGATAAAAATCAAAAATGAATGCGTGTTCTTTAATAGTTTTCTATCGGAAAATAAATCGTTCCTGTATAATCAATAACTCCGTCGTTTACTTCAATTAATCGTAACAGTTGTTTTTCTAGCGAAAAAGAAATACTGTGTTTGATCAAAGTTGTTCAAGAATCTATCGGATAAATATTAGTTGATTTCGATCATTTCGATTAGAATAAATAAAAGTGAACTGTTATTATTAATTGAAAATTATAAGAAGAAAAATAAAAGTATTGAAATTTTTGTAGTTGATAAAACTGACAAATTATTATTATATTGATATAATCATCAATAATTAATATTGAAAGAAAAAAAACGACCCATAAAATGCATAACATACTCTTATATATACTTTTTTCAAAAGACAAAAATGTACACAAAAAGATCACTTATATATGTGTGTATAAGAGGTGAAAATATGTCGAATGGAAGGAAATCGAGACTCTACTAACTGTGTATAAAAATTTGAGAAAAAAAAAAGAACGCAACAATGCACGATTATTTTTTTTTATCATGCACGAAATGAAGAAAATGCCCGTTATTAAATATAGATATATATATATCTTGAACAATAAAGAAAGAAAAAACTAGCAGAATAAAAATATATATATATAAATGAATATTATGTTGTATTATGAAGAAGTCCATCAAGTACACGTAGTCCATGTTGTGTAAGTGTACCCATATTTTGATGATAACCACCAAGATTATCACGTGCAACTGTTGATACTGTTGTATTAGAATGATTAGCATGTGTTGGACGACGTTGTTGTTGTTGTTGATACTGTCCTGTGTAATTATTTGATGATCCACTTTGTGGATTATAGTTCGTTACCGTTGCAGAATGAAAACGAGGTTTATTTCGATTATCAGCAGCTGAAGTAGGTCGAAGATTTGATATCTAAATAAAATCTATGATTGATGAAGAATAAACATAGAAAAAGAAAATTGAATTTACAAATTTATTATTCATTCTCGTTTGTGCTCCTGTACTTTTATCACTCGGACCACCACGTTCATCATTAAAAATAACAGTTGGACGTCGAATATAATAATTATTACTACCATTACTTATATGTTTCGATGGTGGTGTAGGTGTTGGTGCTGAACCTGAACGAAATCCACGATTTGCTCCAAGTTTTTCACGTGTTAAACTTCCATTGGCAGGTTTCTATACAAAAACTCAGATTTATTTCTATAAGAATATAAACAAATCTATTTACTTGATATAACAAAGATGAACTAGTCGCTACTTGTCGATGTTTACCACTTAATACTCGTGGTTGTGAACTACTGTAAGTATTCGAACGACCGATAAGTCCTAAAAAAGAAATATTTTCATACAGGAACTTTTTAACAAAATTGGTTCATTCTTTTTTTTGTTTTGAAAAGATCCGATAACGATAATCATAGTTTAGTACATATCTGAGGACAAAGACATTTCGTACGAGAATAGATGTGGGCGTGTCTGTGTAGTTTGAGAGAAGAATGACTTATACACCCACACCCACCGTTTTGTGATAGATCTCTTGAATAGCATGATAATAATTTCAATTTATTCAATATCGTATTTAAGAATGGGAAAATTAAAAAGAATAGATTTATATGTTTACACTATTTGTTAATTATAAGTTAAAAATATAGCCGATTTCTTAGAAACTATTTAAAGAATAAATGCCGTACGTTAAATTAAATAACTTTCGATGAATAAAATGTCTGAGCTACTATTTCCATTACGATCATCTATAAATATTGAAATGAGTGCAACTTTTAATCATATTTTCATGACTATTACTATTTTTAATATTCTCATTATATAACGCTTAGAAATTCTCTCGATAAAAAAAAACATCTTTGAACAAACCTGAATGAGCTGTTGTTGAAGAATTTTTTGTATATTGTTGTTGTTGTCCAGTGGAATAATCATTTGTTACTTTAGGTGTATAATCATCATCATCAATTACATCTTGCACATATCGATTTTTATTGTTATTATTATCTACTGGATAATTTGAATAAACTCCTCCTCGATTTCCTCCAGATGTTGAATTTATTGTTGGTTGTTTATAAACATCATATTCAGATTGATCAATATAAGCACTTGCACCATGACGTTGTGTTTGATCAACAGATGTATCACGTGGTCGCGGAATTTCAGAATTTGAGGAAGACATATTTGTATTGATTTTTGCTGAAACTTTACGTAATTGAATTAACTAAACAAATAAATCATATTTAATAGTTTTTTTTATTTTGTTTCGAAAAAAAATCAAGATGATATTTTACTTCATATAGTTTTTTTCGATATTCATCAACAGATAATTGAATATCATCGCTTAATTGAGGAACAACATCATAACCTTTAGTCATTTCATCATTTGAATTATGAAATCTAATTTAATGAAATAAGTAAGAATAGACATTATGTATGAATAATATAAACATACGAAATGACATATGGATGACGAACTCCTTCTTCAGCTGTAATACGTTTATCAGGATTAAAATGAAGAAGACGACGAAGTAAATCAAGTGCTTCTTCACCGGCATTTGGAAGTAAACTATCGAGCGATTTTTTTTGTCTAAAATAAAAAAAATGAATGAATAATTAAAATAATTTGAAATATTCTAATAATTAAATATACCCAGTTGATGCTCGTTCTAACACACTCGGTCCATAATGTGATGCAATACTCGCTATATCCGAATGACTCGGTGTTGGAATATGATGAAGAATACGTTCTAATTGATTAAATGTTGATGTACCTTGAAATAGAGGTTTTCCAAGTAATACTTCTCCTAGAATACAACCTAAAAAAAGAGCAATTATAGAATAGGTTATAATTTAATACAAGAAATTTATTCAGGCATAAACTAATGCGACAAATATTTCAACTATGAATGACCTTCATCTAATCATCAGTAATGCTAAGTAAAATGCTTCACCGATCTAACTAACGTGATGCTAACAAAAGTAGACCATTTGTGTATAAATGTCTTTAAAGAATTGATACACAAGTCGTAATCTAATTTGAATTAAGAACGCGATTGCACTATTATCCGAAAACTGAAAAAATGATCATAATTCATTTTGTGATAACTGAAGTTCATAGAGATCTATTCTAGTTTCTTTTTCTTTGGATAGTCACTCTCATATTTCACTTACCAATGGACCACATATCAACACCCTTTGTATATCTAAATATAAATATTTTCAAAGTTTTCTACAAATTATAATTAAAGAAAAGTTTACTTTGATGAAGCAAGTAAAATTTCTGGTGCACGGTACCATCTTGTTGCTAGAAAAATAAAAGTATATATCATAAATTTAACTAGATGAAATGCCCATACCAACATATTCTGTTAAAGCTGGATGTTGTGGATCTTCAAAAATATAATTTAATGATCTTGCAAGACCAAAATCACATATTTTAACACGACATTGTTGATTAATTAAAACATTTGATGGCTTAAAAAATAAAAGAAAATATATTAGTTCAAAAGAAAAGTTCTTTTACTTTCATATCACGATGAATAACATTTGCTGAATGTAAATATTTCATTGCTTTTAATAATTGGTACATAACATAACGTTTATGTGTATCTTTAAGAATATTTCCTTTCCGTATAACATTATGAAGATCGGCTTCTAAAATATTATTAATCCAAAAAAAGATAAATTATATATTCGATACGTATGAATTTTTACCCATAAATTCAAAAACAAGATAAATATCTTTATCATTATCAGCTCGTAAAACATTCTGTAAACGAATAACATTGGGATGTTCACCAAATTCACGTAAAAAAACTATTTCACGATATGTTCTCTAGAAGAAATCAAACATTATTATTATTCGTATTAATTCTTTTGTCTACATACTTGTGCATCTGTTTGATTACGAAATGCATCGAAAATTTTCTTTAATGCAACTACTTCTTTAGTTCGTTTATCTGTTGCTTTCCATACGATACCATACGCTCCTTTTCCAAGACGTTTATGAATTTCATAGTAACGTAATATATGAGTATCTACTCCTAAGAAATATAATGAAATTTTTTTTTAAATATTTACAAATAGAAAACAAAAACAAACTATCTATTACCATCCGTCATTGTCTTAAATAAATCTTTTATTTTATTTTAATTAGACAATAAAATTAGCAATCGTAACATTTAAATATATTCGTTTTTATCTTTCCGAATTAATTGTAACCATAAAAAGATAATCATGATGACCTGTTACTTGACAACAGTCTCTTTAGCTGCATATATAACACAATTCTTTTCATACAGAGGTCACTCTCTGATGATGACGACGAGAAAGAAAAAGCATTGTTCAACAAACTTATAATATTAGAATTAACTACATGAGCATTTATTTTACATAAATATACTGATGGATTTTATATCGAGATTATTACAAGTGAATGAAAATGGTCACATCAAAATTAAACCATATATGGAAACAGTTATAACTTAAATCAAGATTCAAAACTGTAGATATAGTGCTCATCGGATTTATATTGTTAACTCTGGATTATGTCGATGTATATCTACGAATGTGTCTCTTTTCACAGGATTATGTATTCGATATAAATTACTCGCAATGTTCATGAAAAGTTTCATTAAAATAAAAAGAATGCATTTATCGGAGCTATTTATTCACTCGGAAAATTTCTTTCAATACACAGATGAAGTTACAGGAAGTTAAATCTACTTGTATTATATCAATCAATTGTTCTAATCAGCGAAGAACTATTATTCATTTATGTAATACTATAACAAAGAACAAACACCAGACTATATTAAACTTCATTAACTCATAGACAATAATTGCATTCCTTTGTTAGATTCTATTCTAAATACATCATTCAAGTAGTATTACGATTTAATTCGTTGATCATATGGCATAAAGAAAAACCTAGTTAATGAAGTTCGTATAGTTAAAAATAAAACTAGATATTATACATCTAGTAAAACAACATTTGTTGATGTCTATATATCTCTTTCGATAGTGGCGGCCTTTTTCGTTTCTCTTTTTTTCTTGATGAAGAAGAAGAAGAAAAATACAACTATAAATTTGATTCGGTCTCAAATAAAAGGTCATAGAACAAAAGTGAGAATCAATTATTTTTCATGGCAATACAAAAAATAAAACAATCATACATAAAAATATGAGTATTCGACGTAAAAATACTTTACGTACAGCTCGTCCATCAGCAGTTTCAATTTATTCAGCAGCATTAGATTTAAATGATGATGATACTACTCCTCATGAATTTTCACGATATTGTTCAGCAATTTATGTTGATAAAGCTGATGTATATCATGTTCTTGAAAGACAAGAAGGTAAACGTACACTAATCTATCATTTATTCGTTTTTGTTTCAACATTAATTTCACTTATATTTGGTTCAATATCAACTATCGATGAATGGCGACCAACATTAAATACACCATTATATTATGGTGAATTATCATTATGTATATTTTTTACTTATGAACTTATTTTACGTATTTGGTCAGCTGGTTGTCTTGCAAAATATCGAACATGGACTGGTCGTTATATGTTTATAACACAACCAGTTATTATACTTGATATTTTAAACCTTCTTGGATTTGGTTTATCATTATCAACAGGTTTAACAACAGGAGAATTTCCTGAAATAGTCTTAAAATTTTTACCACCATTACAAATGATTCGATTTTTACGTGTTGATAGACAATTATCATCATGGAGAATTTTAAAAGAAATTTGTATAAAACATCGTCAAGAACTTACAGTTACAATTGTTATTGGTTTTATGTTTCTTATTATTGGTGCTTATCTTGTTTATATTGCTGAAGCACCAATGGATCCGAAATTAAATGAAGGACCATTTAAATCAATGGCTGATTCTATATGGTTTTCAATCATTACAGTAATAATCTTTTCTTTTTTATGAATATTTATTTATATATATGTAATTTAGATGACAACAATTGGTTTTGGTGATCTTTATCCATCAACATTTATAGCTAAAATGATAACAACAACAATTTGTTATCTTGGCGTAGCTTTTTGGTGTTTACCAGCTGGTATTATTGGAAGTGTACGTGATTTTTTGAGAATACTTTTTTTCTTTAATCTATCATTTTTTTTGTTTCGTATTTCAAGGGTCTTGCGATAAAAGTTCAAGAACAAAAACGTGATGAAGCATTGAATCGTCTTGTACCAGCTGCTGCAAGTGTTATTCGAAATTGGTGGCGACTTCGATGTGTTTATCAACGAAATCGTTTTGTTGCAACGTGGAAAATTTATACATTAATTCAACGACGCGTTAATGCTCTTACGCCACCAGTCGTAAGTTCAGCACCACCACTTCTTCGATTATTATCAGCTGGTGTACTTAATGAGAGAAATCCATTTCGATTTAATCAAACAAATCCAAATAATTTACGAAGAAAATCAATAGCAAAGTTCGAAGATTTACCTAAACGTTATATAGCAGCAATTAAAATCATTCGTATACTTAAATATTCTTCATCATGTAAAAAATTTCAAAAAGCAAAAAGTCCAATTGATTTAAAAGAAGTTGTTACAGAAAATACACAAATGCATAATCGTTTATCAACTACGCTTAATGATATTCAACGTCGTTTAGATATTGTATTAGGTACAACAAAACCAGCATCATATTTAACTGATGAACAAAAACGTCAATTAACTTTAAGTGCAAGAATTGAAAATATGGAAAAATTAACAGAACAATGTGAAATGAAATTAAATCAGTTAGAAAAATTAGCATTGGCTTTAACAAGCGAATAAAATATTTTAATTTATGTAAATTTTTTAGAATTGAATGAATTTTTCACGAAACAAATTGTAACGAAGATGATTTTCATAAATAAAATAAAAGTAATGATATTTATTTAATTAGATGCACTTGATGAGAATATCCTTCGAAATTCTAATAAAAATTAAAAATTGAAATATTCACTATTTTTCTCTTTCTCGTAGAGAAGAGTCCAGTAAACATAAATTGTCTGATTGCTTGCTTGTGTCCGCAGGGTCAAAAAAACATCGACAACTGATTTTTCATGGGTTTCAATTGTTTTTACAGTAAATGTGGAGAAAATGCATTTCTACGAGAAAGAGTTGAGCGAGTCCTCGGACGAGCGTTATTTGTTGTAATTTTATAATTATAATGATACCAAAAAATTGTATTCTCTTAATTACTTTAGTTAATTCTCGTACTACCAAGTGGGATCATTTTTAGCCTTATTTAGCTAGCCATGCTATCAAAATCATCAAGGTTTGTACACTTTAATCGCAGTTTAGCACCCGATAAATTGTGACACTATCGCCATATATCACGATTTCATCGACAATTTTTTCCTAAAAAATCGCGTTAAAATCGTCCGACATGACAATTATTTTTGGATGAAAATATAGTCATCATAAATGACAGAATTTTAATAGACTGATAATGTAACATCATTTGATACTGCACTATTTATGTCACCAAAAATCCCGAAAAAATTGGCGATTTTATCGCGATATAGAAACCGATTAATTGTGAGAGATATGGCGATAAAATCGCCATTACTCGCACAATCCTTGGCGATTTTGATGACATTGGTATTTAAATATAACATTAATCCGGGTAGAGCGCCGTTGGTCGAATGACAGTTCGTCTTCTCGATTTTCGTTCAAACAATTCGGCATGTTTACAAATGTAATGCTTTAATATGACTTTTCTTTTTTAACTACAAATTATTGGCGCTATTTATACAGATCATTAGGTTGTTTACTGATAATACAATGCTTGAAATATTGTCTGATGATGAATTAATGGAAAAACGTATAGAATTACGACAAAAATTGAAAAATAAATTATTAACATTATCACCATCAGGATATATATTTGATTCATTTAATAATTTTATACCAAATTCACGAGATTTAGATTTTATTGAAAAACAAGGTTTAGATTGTGCCATAAATTATTTAATTATTAATAATATAAATAAATTTCATAAACGAATACCAAATATATGTTCAATTTGTCAAATAGATCATACAGAAAATTGGTGGTATTCATTATCAAATAATAAACAAATCATATATTTATGTGATCAATGTGAACAAAATCGAATTCGACATGTTATTCTTGAACAACATCGTCAATCAATGAAATCAGCTTTTTTACAAGCCAAAGAAAGTGAACGTCGTTTAGAAGTTAATTATCAACAACAGAAAAAATTTACTAAATAACTTTTTAGACGAAAAATATTCTATCGTGTTAATATAAGAAATATTTTATTAAATTAAATATTTACTGTTATAAAATCACAAATATATTCACACATGAGAAAGGCACCACAAAAAGTAAACAAGGTTTTACAAATAAAGAGATTAAATTTATCATTGTCAAGATCGTATCAATCGATCGTACAATTATCAGAATAATTTGCAAAAATATTATCAATGAAATTCTAAATAATAAAACATAAATATATGAAATATCTACTTATTATGAATCAGATATTAATCCTTAATAGTTGAGTGTAGGGGTGGTGGTAGCTTAGCCTTAATATGAAAATAAGGCACAGGTTTATTATCGATTTATGCATTAAATTGGCATTGACACTACCAATGCTACTTTTAATTCCAAAAAATCAGCATTAACCCTTTGGTTACGGATCACCCATATATGGTATTTGAAGTTTTGCAGATACTACTGTCATTACAGTATCATTTAGACTCGATGGAAATGACTCCTTTCTCTGACGATGTAGATGTGGATGTAGGTGAGATAAATAAGATACACTGACACTTACTTTTAAACACTTCTGTACATTAATAAAAGTTATTTCAAACTGTTTTAGAACGATAAAAAAAGATTCACTTAAAAAGAACTCCGTAACCAAAGGGTTAATTAGCTTCCGCTGAGAAATGAATCAATGCATTATTTTCAGTTTTAATGCTAAGTCACCAGCTCTATCGCAGATACAACATGATTTATTCGTATTTGTTGGTGACTTCACTAAAAACAATGTTAAACTATCTAACGAAACCATTCTGAGAATTTTAAACTGATATGGTAAAGAAAATATCCCTTAAAGGGACATCCGATCTTAACGGTTTGAAATATTACAACTGACAACCCAATGGTTAAGTACACTATCAGCATACTGGAGGTTCAGAATCATAATTTTGGTGATTAGTTTTCTCTTATTGTCACAAATAATGAGTTTTTATACACATCATTTGTAAGATTAAATTTTTCATTAATCAAATAATCTATTATAAAGTCGAAAAACTTGAGTGACAAATTGCCTTATCGATATCATTCTCATGCGTAATCTATTTGTCTCGATCTCATTTTTTGTTCTTGAATTAGAATCTTATTAATCAGAATACTTAGTTATTATAGACATCAAAAACATCTTACCAAACAACTATTTCGATCACATTTAATACTTAATTCGCCAATACGTTTTTCTTTTAAAATATTAGTATGTGATAATAAATGATAATAGGCTTCACATGGATTCAGAGTTTTAATCAATGATTGACATGTTAAACAACGATATTGTATTGATACACTTCGACGATTTAAATGTAAATTAAACATATTATTTGAATGAAATTTATAATTACATAATTGACATAGAATTAAATCATGGTTGTTGTTGTTATTATCATTATCTTCATCTATTGATAATGAATAAGAAAAAAATTCTTTTAAAAAATTATAAAATTCAATTTGTTTAAAGCATCGATTTTTTGATGAATACATTGCATATTTACATTTATATAAATATTCATCGGATAAATGTAAAAGATTTGTTGATTGCCAATGATTAACATTAATATTTAATAATTCTAATGAACCTGTTTGATACGAACGTTGTTGAAATAAACTTGGACGAAGTTCTATAGGTGATATAGGAAATAAACAACGACGACGACGTTGTCTTATTAATTGACAATTTGTTTTAATACGTTCAAGACGTTGCCGATAAGATGATGAACAACGTTTAAGATTTTTTTTAGGTATATTTATTTCATTAATAACCGATTTTGGTAAAAGATTTTTATAATAAGGTAAAAATAATGATTGATTTTGATTTAATTCAAGAATTCTATTCGACATTTCAAAAAAATAAACATAAAAAATAAATCTATTATTTTTTTATTTGTTTATCGTATTTGTGTATCCATTTTTCCATTGGTCAATAGAATTACCACCGCTAGAAAAGATATATATCTACATGCAAACAGTAATCAAATAACTTCTTTAGAATATATCAGACAGAGTAAAGCAGATGGATATTAAAGGTAACTTTATCTATTAAATTTCTTCTAATGACAAGAATTCTGTTTTTTTTTATTTTACAGAAAATGATTCAAAATTATTTACACCAGGTCCATTGACGACCAGCTTAACAGTCAAACAAGCAATGCTTCATGACTTAGGATCACGTGATACAGTTTTTTTAAATATTGTTGCATATGTTCGAAGCAAAATAATTGAATTAGCTGGTCTAAATAGAATTTATGTATATATAATATTCATGATATTTCTCTTAATTTGTAGATGCATCAGCAGATGAATATGCAGTTGTACTTATTCAAGGAAGTGGTTCATATGCAGTTGAAGCAACATTTTCATCATGTGTACCTCGACAAGATGCTAAAGTAATTTATTTATTGTCTATTTGAATTATTTATATAACTATTTATGAAGGTTTTACTTATTGAAAATGGTGCCTATGGTCAACGATTAGTAAAAATTTGTCGAGCATTAAATATCCCTCATGATGTTCTTTCATTTCATGAAACTGAACGTGTTCACGTTGATCAAGTTGCAGAAGCATTAAAATCAAATCAATATACACATGTTGCTGTGATTCATTGTGAAACAAGTTCAGGGATTTTAAATCCAATTGAAGAAATAGGTCAATTAGTTTATGAACATGGTGCTAAAAAAGGTTAATTCATTTTTTTGTGCTTATTCAATCGAATAAAAATTTTTTTTTCTGTAGGATCAACAGTATTTATCGTTGATTCAATAAGTGGTTTCGGTGGTATTCCTGTTAGTCTTCGTAATGGTCAAATTACTTATCTTATAAGTTCGGCTAATAAATGTATTGAAGGTGTGCCTGGCTTTGCTTTTGTCATTAGCAAAAAACAACATTTACTTTCGTGTCAAGGTAACACAGATTTCGTTTTTTATTATCAATGCGTCATAAAATAAATTTTATTTAGGTTATGCACGAAGCTTAGTACTTGATCTTTACGATCAATACATCTATATGGAACAAAGTCAACAATTTCGTTTTACACGTATGTAAAAAATTTGATTTATAATCGATAATTTCCTATTTTTATATAGCTCCAACACATGCAATTCTTGCATTTAAACGTGGATTATATGAATTAGATGAAGAAGGTGGTATACAAGCTCGTGCTAAAAGGTATAAAATTATTTTAATCAATTAAATTCTCTTCTATCTATTATTACTAGATATCAAGCTAATAATAAATGTATTCGAGAAATAATGAAATCACTTGGTTTTATTGAATTAATCAAACCGGAATATCAAACATATATTATTACATCATATCATTATCCACCAGCACCATTTCATTTTGAAACATTTTATAAAAAACTTAGTGAAAAAAGTATAGGAATACATCATATTAAATAATGAATATAAATATCAAATTTTTGTTTTAGATCAATTAATTTATCCTGGTAAAACAACAAAAACAGATTGTTTTCGTATTGGTAATATTGGTCGATTATTTCAAACTGATATGGAAAAATTAGCTGAATGTATTAAACAAGTATGCAATGATATGAATATTGAACTTCCGTTAAAGAATAATAATAATCAATGAACGAAATTTACTTCTAGCAATTTTTATCTTTATTTATCATCTTTTTTTTTAATACATTTTTATCGCATGTTTTATATTTATTTAACTGCTACTTTTGACTTTTTACTTATTGTTATATGAATTTTTTATTGACAATTAAATCATAAATGTAATATTATATTCTATTTATGCCTTGATATATAAATGCAAGAGTATGCTGACTGAAACCATCATCATCATTCAGATTCATATAGTGAAAGTTTACTGAGCCCGCGACATCACTTCTCCCACAACTTTGCTAATTATTGAAAACAAAGTAGACATTTGCTACTCCACCCATTCACACCCTATCATTGGCGGAGTTCCGGTAACTCAGTCGAAACACTTTACTTTGTCAAAATGAAAGAAAAATATTTTTTAATATCGGTTACTTCAATATATTAAGAGTAGACTAGATGATGATAAAATTTTCTATTAATGTTCCCGATAGAACACGAGCAAGAATATTTAAGAAATTCTTCTTATTCAAAGTTGAGTGAAAATGACTCAGATACTTTCTGCAGATTACGATAGCATCATTCAATAAAATTATTTTATTTCAGTTCAGTGTTGAAGTTTTATCATATTTAAATCAAAGGACAGTGTATCATTTTTGGTCCATATAAAGAGACTACAAAAAATAGTAATGCGTCTTTTTGATAGATGATGGTATGACAAACCACATGTAACCAATTGTTTCACTTCGTGACTTAATCAAACTAGATCACATACATTTATAAAATTAACTAATCTGTAATTTCATTATCGCTTCTGTATTGAACCAAAACATTTATTTTATAGATCATTAAAAACAAGTTACATAAACCTGCCCGCCTATTGAAAGAAACGATTTGATGTTATTAATTCATCTCTTGTCGATTTCAATATAAAGGGTCATACTAGTTTGAATTAAAAGTACAACATCATGACTTTATAGAGATGTAGTAAATAATAAAAACTGTTATCCACTGATAAGATCTATTAGACGTGTGTTAGTTTTTTTTTCATAAGCTACAAGCTGTCATTTCCTACTGACAATATTAATGACGATGTTCCTCTACTTTTTAAAAGTTTTCATTTATCTTTAGTAAATCTCTATTGATTTTAAACCTCGTATGTCAACGAACAACCTCTTATCTGATATAAATAATGCATTCAATGTCATATTACTAAAGCTTATCTACACACTTCATTGAAAGAAAAAAAGGTCAGGTTGCTCGAAATCTCACAGTAGAAACACTTTTCTCACAGTTTTTATAAGTTGGATAGATAAGAAAATGTTTTTTTCTTCGATATATAAAAGTCCTCAAATTAGATCATTGATATTCTTCAGAATTTTATTCAATAAAATGCTACGTGTTTATAAACATGTATTCAGTACAAATTAAGATAGAATAAATCTTATTAAACATTATTCATGATGACGTGTACTTAATAAGTCGATTAAAAAACTTGTTAGATCTTGATAATAACATAAAAGAGAATATGTTTTCCTGTCAATTAGTCAAAGAAATCAAACGTAAAAACAAACAAAGACTGCGTAGATGAAAATAATGAATTCTTATACTTTAGAACCATTGGCGTTCTTTTTTTTTCTTCGTTGGAACTTTTGTAGACATGCGCATTATATAAATAATCGCTATTTTTTTGTTAAATTCTAAAACACTGGTGTTTAAATATCATTTTTACTTTTCAATTCATTGCACAACAAAAAAAACGAAAATGTTTATTTTACTAATCCGTAAATTTTTTAATTAACATCATCAATAAATGATACACGTAGTTTTTCTACAGATCCATTTGAATTTATTTTTAAATCATTGTTATTTTCCGATATTAATGATGACATAGGTATTTCATTTGCCGTTGAATTTAATATCACAGATGATGCTGGTAGAGTTTCGACATTTGAAATTTTAAGTTCAATATTATTTGTTGTTACACCACATTGTTTACCAAGTAATGGTGCTGCCATAGATTGTAGACGTTCTTGTCTCGTATTAAGAAATGATGCACATAAAAGTTTTGTAAATGCATCACGAAATGCTCTTGACATACGGCAATAAATAAAAAAATTAATTGGATATGAAAGTAAAACAGCAAAATTTAATAATTGTACAGCAAAATTGAAAAAATTCGGTGCATTTTTATTAAATAATCGAAATATAGCCATTAGAATTATATAAATAGCCATTGGAATTTCAACTATTAAAAATATTGTTACAACAATTATCTAAAATAAATAAATAAATTAAAAATTTTTTCCTTATTATTCTTATAACATACAAGCATAAATGTAACATTTGTTTGTTCTTGACCTCGAGATTCATGACTACGTCGTCTCATAAGTTTTTCTCGATTTTCTTTTGCTTCTTTCATACGTTCAACTAATATTGCATTACATATAACAAGTATTGTACATGGGCCAACGTTAATTAATAAAGCACGTATAAGTGAATAAATAGAAAAATAGGTTCGATATCGACTATCTTCAGAATAATCACGAACAGTACATGTATTAAAAATTTTCTTTGAATCAAGTAATGAAGAAACTGCTTTGGCATGAAATGTACCTTCAATAAACATTGGAATAGCTACAATAAGTGCTAATACATTGACACATGCAATTGCTTTTAATGCCATTGGTACAGTACACCATTGTTTTGCTTTTTCTGAATGACATACGTATATATATCGTTGAATAGCTAATACAACAGTTACCTATACAAGAAATTATATTTATAAAAAATTTTCAAAAAGAAATTATTTTACCCAAATCGAACATGTATGAAAAATAAATGGTAATACATCATGATTAATTCGATGAAACCATCCATAATTAAATGGTATATAATCATCACAATGTCGAAATGTATAGAGAAATATATAAGTTGGAAATGGGAAAAGTCCTGTTAATGTATCATAAAGTGCAATAGCTAAAAGAAGAATATTTGTTGGTGAACGAAGATGTTTTTGAAGTAAAACAACAGCAATTAAAGAATTTAATACAGTAGAAATAATAATTATTAATGGCGCACAAGCACCTTGAAGAATAACATAATATAATGGTGGACATTGACCAGGTGAAAATGGATACCAATGTAAACCATTTGTTAAATTAATAACACCATTTGTTTCATCAGTTGATGATGTTTGATTTATTGAATATCCCATAGTATCAAAATCGATTGGAAATAAGAGATTTATTGTATAATTATATTTAGTAAAATCAAACCATTGTCTAAAATAAATAGATTTATTTTTAAGTTTTCACGAGGGTTTCTATTTCAATAATTTTCTATTTTCTAACAAAAATAATGAATGATCGATAATGCTCATGCATTGAATATAGTGGAATAAATGATGAAAACAAACAGTTCTATTTATTACACCATTGCTTTTCAAAATATTGTGTGGAATAATTAGAAAGAAAGAACAGGAGAATATATTTTATTTATATTGTTATGTCAGAGAGTTCAATAAAATGAAAAAGTGATAATTAAATCATAAATCATTTTAGATACACATTACCTTTTTATTTATCGTAATCTATTTATTCATTTTCTTTTCCTATTATCTATTTGATAGATATACCTTCATATTATATCCGAATGTAGTTAGTCAACTAGAGATCTGTTTCATGTCGGCGAAAGTATAGAATAACGTGCATATATAATCGAACAAATGAAATGATTCGCGTCGTCCGATAGAAGTGACAATAAATTGCTATACCATATAACATTCTTTTACATCAAAAGGATGTCAGACATGATCAAATTGACGTAGCGATAGGGAAAAAAAGAAAGCAAAAAAAAAGAAGAGATTGCTTTCTTTAACAAAGAAAAAAAGTATATGTGTGTGTGTGTGAAACGTCAAATGATTCTAATTTTTTATAAAGATTCTTTCTTTTTTGAAAAAATAAAACAAACTTAGTTAAAAATTTGAATACTTTAAAATTAATTATTCATTCTCAATAATTAAAAGAATTTCTTGACTTCTGTTTTATAAAGATTACATAAGATATCTTAATCAATAATGTCTAACCAATTTCATTGTGTTTTCATATCGATGACAAAAAAAACCTAATTATCTCGTTTCATCGTTCTATTCTTAACAATATTTAATAATTTATAAAAAAAATTAATTATTCAAAAAAACAACATCAATTCTATTTGAACACGTAATACTATTGGCAACACACGAGTGATACACAATAAATTTACTTATATTTTTATTCGTGTCAATATTTTTGACGATCCAGAACATAGAACGCCTGATTAAGTAGAGACAAATGAAATAGACATTTGTCTTTCAAATAGATATAGAAAATTGAAAATAACTTGTGACTAACAATATCTATGATATATATCAGAATTATAAAGAAGAAATCTTTGTTTTTCAATGACAAAGAAAAAAAATATATGCAGAATCTATTGATAGATGGAACAAATAAGTCTTTCTCATTCATCAATACATTATCATTAAGTAAATAAAAGATCATTATCTATTTTTTTTAATGAATATTATTAACATATTGTTGCTGATAAAAAAAAATCTTTTCTCTTTCCTATATTTTTTATCACAGATGCCAATAAAAAAAAAGAAGTTCTCATGATATACTCCATAACATCACATGAAGTATTACAGAATGATGGCTAAGTGTGTATGTTGCATATTTTTTTATCAAACCCAGTAATGCTCATCGAACCGCGAAGTGATCTTCTTTTTATTGTAACGTCATCCTTCAAATAGAATTAGTCCTAAAGGCAATGATAAAACAGAAACCTAACTTCAATACTACACACTTACATATCTCGAAGAAAATCATTGACTAAATGTTGGTCAATACAATGGCATAATCCTATTGATATAAACAATCTCGTAATAGATTGATATTTCTAGCTTTGGACTTAGTGATGATAGATGATAAAGGATAAAACGAGATAGTTGACAAACAGAAAAAAAAGTATATGTCATATACATTTACATCATAATACAGAGAAGTTAGACAAGCTATTGCCTTGAAAAATTAACAATACTTTTCAACAGTTGTGTGAATGTTTATTTTATGATAGTATTATTTAAGGTTATTCTGTCTATATAATACTCTTTTGCTTTATGTTTTTCAAATAATTAACATCTTTCACTACCTAACATATACATATATATATATATATAAACAAAGGATCGATGTAATAAATATTATCTGATTTTAATGAAGAGTATGTTATCAATTAAACTAATAGATAAAAAAATTTTCTTATAAGAAAAAATGTGTTACTCTCAAGAAAATAGTTCTTTTTTATTGCCCTGTTAAGTCATGACTTCACATTCGTTTACTATAAAGCTTTTAAGATATTAAAAAAATTAAAATAAATTACACCCTACATATTCAATTTGGTGTAAACGTTATTTCTATTATCAATTTTTAAATATAAAAAACAAATTATTTACTTTATATCGGGAGTTTCGTGCATTTTCACTTTTTTCCTTGGAAGTAAATCTACGACCGACATTGATAATAAACTGTAATATTATGAAAATCTTCCTCTTTTATGTCATGATGGATTGAGAAGAGAAATAACTCGAATATTCTTATTATTAATGGAAAAGAGGAAGAAGAACAATGAAGCACTGTCAGAATAGAACCGTTAAAAAAATAAATAAAATAATTATTTACAAGAGATTGAATTCAAACGATAGTTTAGCATTCTTATTGACCTAAAGATCATTACTAATAAAAAAAAAACATATGAGTTCATCAATCTATTTTTCTTAAATACAAGATTTTCCAAATCTAAAATTGATTATCGAATGACCTTATAACAAACTTAATATACGCATTGTATTTTATATCCTAAAAGCATAGCCGTCAATTTATATTTTTTGCGAATCATTTCAAGTAACGAGGTCAACCAAACATTGCACTCTAGACTGTATTTTTCACTGCATCTGTTCTTGAAAACAAAAATACCGACTATCAGTAATGTAATTTGTCTATAGAAGAGAAAAAAATTATTATATAAATTGAGTCAGGATTTCTAGCTTATTCTTTATTCATTCGAAAAAAACTATTTATATCAAGCCACCGTCTGTATATATCGTGTCTACCTTCTATTTTTGTGTTATGAGTCAATGAAAGTATATTCATGTGAATAATTCCTATGTCTTCAAAGAGATTAGAACAAGTAATATAACGGGTTGAAAAGAAAAAGTCTTACAGTCCAAGCAGACAAAAAATAGGAAAAACGCGTTTAAACGCTCAATCGGGAACCGCAATTATAACCCATTCACGCTTGATAATAAAACGCCATAAACGGCGTTTTGGACATAAAATCATCACCTTTGTAACTGTAACTCGATGAAAAAGTCATATTTTTAACGTTAAAACGCGCATTTATTCTAGAATTTAAAACTCATGCGTTTAAGCGTTAAAAATAGGAGTTTATCACCGTTGTAAAGGTGGTGATTTTACGTCCGAAACACCGTTTTATTATCAAGCGTGAATAGGTTATAATTGCGGTTCCCGATTAAGCGTTTAAACGCGTTTTTCCAATTTTTTCTCTGCTTGGGAGGTTTTCATGTTACTATTCTGTATTGAGATTATGGATTGAAAGAAGTACTTCTTAAGTGAAAAACAGTCTCGGGGAATTTTTTGAAGATATTTATGAACTTTTACTTCCTTTTATATGCTTATCATATTCGGGATACTCATTATCAATAGAAGTACTCTTTACAAAGTCACATTTCTAGATTTTTTTTTTATACTTACATGTAAGAAAACAATAGTAGAGTTATACAGATCTAGATTGATTAACGGAAAAAACAACTTGAAAAGAAAAGAAGATGTCTAATGATATAAAAAGAAAATCAGTTACGTTATTTTAAGGTTAACTTGTATCTGGTGTTGATAAAATAATATAATATATGATTTAGTTGTAACTATTATATATTCATTAAAAAAATCTATAAATAATATTTACAAAATTAATAATAAAATTGTCTGTCTTTATTTTTCTTCCTGAAAAAAAAATTTAAGCCGCGCCATTAGTAAATCTTCTATATATATCATGAGTTTAAAAAAAAAGAAATCAACAAAACATTCTGTCGTAGTTACTTACATTGTAGAAGCAAGTAAATATAAATTCAAACTATTTCGTCAATAAAAAAAAAAGAAAACAATATCATACATGATCTATTTCTGTTATCATTCTACGTAGTTCGATATATATATTACTTGTATCAAGATGTCTAGATCATACTCAACATCCTACGTGTTCCGTATTCGGTGGTGTGACAAATGTTTGATACAGTAATACCCGAGGCGTATTGAAAGCTCTTCGTTTTGTATGTTTGTATGTGACAAGCGGAAGATATGCGAAGAAAGAGAATTGTGACAAGTTAGAAATATACAAGTTTTTTTTGACAATGGCACAGATTAATAGTTGTTTGCTCTGCTATTTTATCTCTATTTTCCAATGATGTTATTGCTGTTGTTGTTTTTCCATTATAATTGGCTCGTTCTATGATACCGTTCGATGATTTCCCTTTCCGTCTCCGTCTTAAGCTTGTCTAAATTAGTATTCTTATAAAAAAGAACTCACCCATATTCTTCATACATTGTAGATCGTTTTTCCGGGAAACGATACCCGAAAAAAAAGAAGAATAGAAATTATGACATTTTCTGTTTTTCTGTATTTTAAAATATTATATAGACGCAAAGCAATTAGTGACAATAAGATTCTTTCAATGAGATGATAATAATAATGATGAGTGAATCTTGTATACTACTTCTCTCTTGAATATATATATATATATATATATTCTAACAAGCCAATCATGCGAAGTTTTGACAATTATCAAGCTTTATAATTGAAGTACAATCCCAGAAGACAGTGTAACTATTGGCCCTAAATACATTCTTTTTTTTTATTCTGTTCACACGCGAAAACAAGAAATATAGATGAAGTTATCTATAGATCAATATCGAGATCATATAATGAGATAGATAATAAATGATACCATAGTTGTCAACAAAAGAAGTAAATCTTTCTATCCACATTTTGTTTTTGTCATAATACATAAAATATATAACGAATGACACATTGATTTTCTAGTTAATTTACTTTCTCAATCTTTTTTCTTTATATACAACTGATACTCGTAGAAATTCTATTCAATTTCTTTTCTTCGGACTTCAATAGTATGTCAGAAATGATTTACTCCTTTGTCCATCAATTTTAAGCTGCCAAAAATGATCATGAAAACTATACATTATCATTTTTAGTATTTTTAGAATAAATTCAAATCTACTATACTATTCAGTCATTTTTACTAAGAATACTTCTCAAACTAATTTAGTTTTCATCAGATATTAAAGAAAAATCGATAGAATGACAATGATTAATTCAAATACATGACATAGTTATGAATTAGCATTTCATTAACTAATTCATTCAACACTCGTCTTATTCCCAAAGTCTCATTGAAAAAAAAGCGTAACATGAAAGAATAAAACTCATCATTTCCATAACAAGTCTATATAAAAGTAGAAAATAAATACACGGTTTTTTTTCTTGCCTTATATGAATAAAAAAAGAGTCGTCGCTAGACACTGTAATTACTTTACAAATGATTGATAAATAAATAAATTTCTTCAATGAATGCCAATAGCAATATTTTGTAAATGTCAATATCTATCGGATATGTCACCTGTTTTTCTGTTTTATAAACAACATTAACCAATCAGCATTTATGTTAATGTGACAAGTGTCACAACTGTTATTGTAACTAGAAAGAAGATATAAATCATCTATACCATTATAGTAATGAAGAACAAGGACACAAATTATTATCACGTAATCGTCGTCATGTGTTCGATTTACAACAGGACATAATAATACTATCAACAAGCCATGTATTGGGTAATCTTGATGAATGACAGAATAACAATGGAACAATCACTACATATTGATCACATTAGCAATGGTGAAAAACATTTCTTCACTATAATCATAAACAATAATGTGAAGTATATTGTTTTGTTTAGACAATTTTTCTTTTCAAGAAAATCTAATTAATACTTTTTAAGAAATTGATTAAACACGATTGCAAGCATAAATATATACAGTTAATGAATGTATCTATTGGCTAGTATAAGTAAATATCAGAATCAGTAATTACTCTTCGTAAGAATTACAAGGCAATAATAATACACCTACTCTTTTCTTTTTTTTGCTGTTATAGATGTCTGTCATCTTGGCATGTAAAGAAAATACCTAACATCATTATGAGTTTCTGTTCTAGACTGTTGTCGCGTGATATAAAATTGACATCTTCTTTTTGTTTAGTTTCTATAAAAAGATGAGATTCTACAGATTTTCTTTTTATAGTTCAATCTAATAGAAATAATCTAATGTATAGTTGTTTATTAATAAAAACAAAAATACAATAAATATCACACTGATGTTACTAATAATTGAGTTGTAGTATTGAATTTTTTATTCGTATTATTAGCCTTCCGGTCTTGTATTTTTCTTAGTAGATCTTCATCTATATATAGATTTATAAAGGAAATATATATTATTAAAATTAAATTTACTTCGTCGTTTATTTTCATTAGGTTGTATAAGATAATTTGTATCAATATTTTTATAACATGATGAACATATTTTCAATTTAAGACCTTGAAGTTCCTTGGGTGTTGTCCATTCACCCTACAAAAATAATTATTATTTTGAAAAAATATATCTATATAACATTTACCATAAATGAATATTCATTACAATATGGACAACGGACATGACGATTAAATTGATTATCTTAAATAGAATTACAAGAAAAAAACATAGTTTTTTTTATGATTTACTAGGAGCTAAAACTTTGAACATTTCTTCGAAATGATTAAGAATTATCATAAGTACATTCCAAATATGTTCAAATGGTTGATTCGTTATATTTGCTCCACAATAACAATTTATATATGTACGATGATCAGTTTCGAGAATAAATCTATAGTAAAAAAAATTCATCTTCAATCAATAAATAGATTTTTTGATTTACTTCACATGATCTTGTTCATATTCACCTAGAATAAAATTATTCCAATGTTCTATATAAATAATATCTAATTTTAAAATAGCTGAAACAGAATATTGATGAAAAAATCCTAATGGTAACATTGAACTTGTATAACGTATACTAACAATATTTGTTAATTGTTTTTGAAAAATTTGTTTTTTATCTTCTTGTTCATTGGAATTAATTAATGGTAAATAATACGGCACAATAGCATAATCAAATTTAATATTATTTTTTTCTTCTATAGTATAAAAATTGTTCAATTGTTTTTTATTTATTTTTGGATATGCAATTAATAAAAATCGCATTAAATTAAACCATAATTGATAGAAATATTCTTTTTTATGTAATAAATTTATCCATAATAAACGAACAAGATCAGAATGTAAACGACCATATTTATGATATTCTTTAATATATGATTGATATTTCAATTCAGAAGGATTATCAATATGAAATAAAGAAAATAGAAGATCTCCTAACCATAATGGTCGAAGAAAAACTATACGATTTGTAGTACCAATTTCATTTAAAACTAAAATTTTTCCTTCATCAGATAATGACATAGTTATATCATTGATTAAATGTGAAAGACCATTTTTATTAATAATATGATTAGTAAAATTTTCCCATGAAAGATATGGAATTGATAATTGATCAGCTAAAGATTCAATATATCGATTTGTATCAATCCAAAGTGTTGGTAAAATTCGATCAATATGAGGAAAAATTGTTTTATGTGTCGAAATACAATATTGAATTTTTTGATTAAGTTCATGAAAACCTTCATAGATTAATGAACTAATTGGTTGACAAGGTTCAATTTGTATATTAGTATTTAATAAGGAAGTATACGTTTTAAGACGATAAGAAACAGATGATGAAATTGTTGATAAAGAATTCATTCGTTCAATTTCAGTTTTTATTCGATTAATACGAAATTGAAGATAATATTTGAAGAATTTATTGATTTTATCTAATGCTTGAGTTCTAGATAAAAGAAAAAAAAGAACATGCATACTGATATGATAAATAGTCATTGGAAAATTCTTACATGTCTTCTTTTGATTGTTTATCATATAGATCAATATGTGTAGCAATAGGTATAATTACAATTCCATTTGTTTTTGTTACTTTTTCAAAAAGAAGTTGTAATATTTGAAATAATTCTCTAAGAATTGGATATGATGTTATATCAAATGTTTCATTAAATACTTCTTTAATATCAACGGGAGTTGTTTGATAAAAATCTACTATATGAATGCAAACAAGATGAAGAGCATTTGTATCAATGAATGAAGACATGTATTCATAGTATTTCGACGTTCCATTAAAATCAAATATAGTTAATGGAAGAGATTTAATTGATTCTAATGGTATTGACGACTGACTTGGTGATAGATTTGAAAGTCTTTTTCGCTTTGATATATCTACTTCAGAATGTAATTGTTTTGTTTTTGATGAATGTATTACTGGTTTCGCTATCGAAGATAAACGTTGATTATGAGTTTCGAAACAAAATGGAAATTGTGAAACTATAATAATAATAATAAATAAATATTTTTAATGACATATCTTATTCTCACTTACTATTTACAAGTCTTTCAGCTTTATCAATAGCTAAACATGGCATACATTCTTCTAAACAATATGCTAATGATGATTTTCCACTTTTCTTACAACCAGTAATACATATTTTAAAACCTTGTCGAATAATTTCATTCGATTGTTGTTCATCCAGACAATGACGAAGTACTGGAAGGATATTAGTTGTATTAATATTATCTTCATTAAGTATATCCGATGGTATCATTGGTTGTACTAATGGATTATTACTCATTTTTAATTCCCGATTTGTAATTACATCTTTATTTATTTTTCTTATAATATCATTTGAAATTGTATGAATTTTATTATTTGATAAATCAAGTTTTAACGAAATAAAAAGAAGATAATCATAAAATTTTGTTAATTGATTAAATGATAAATCAATCGAAAAAATAAGTGTCGTTCGTTTATAAGCATCTGTTAATGGTGGTAAATTAATCATTAAATTATGACTCAAATTTAATACATCAAGATTATTAATCAATAATAATTCAATAGGAAATGTTGTTAGATTATTATGTGATAGATTAACATTTTTTAAATACAATAATTTCTGAAGATTATATGGAAATTGTTTTAATTGATTATAACTCATATGAATATATTCAAGTTTTTTCATTTGACTAAAATCAATTGTATTATCAAATGTTTGTATATCATTATGATCAAAAATAAGTGTTTGTAAATATTTTAAGTTTAATAAATCTTTATCGATTATTTTAATGAAATTATGTTCACAATTTAATCGTATAAGATTTTTAAATTTATAGACAACAGTTGGTAAATATTTCAAATGATTATGTGATAAATCAAGTTCTTTTAATTGTATTAATTTTTCAAATAAATCAGATATATTCGTTAATTGATTATATGAACAATTTAATGTTTGAAGATGAATAAGTAAACAAATTTCGAATGGTAAATCATCAAGATCATTTTCACTTATATCAAAATGTTCTAATGTTTGAATTGATAAACAAATATTACGAATCATTTCAATATTTGAACATAATTTTGTTGTTGGTGTACGTGAACGTAAACGAGATATTGAACGAGGAAATACATTCATATTACCATCGGAATCAGTTAAATGAATAGGAAATAGATGACGAACACCTGACGTACCAGCATGAATAAATAATGTTGGATCGGGTGGACGTGGTGGTAAAAGAAGATTATCGTTTGTTGTCATTTTATGAGCAGGCTTTTTGGCACGTAGTGATGGGCTTGTTTGGTGATTATTACTGGAAACTCTTAATGATTTAGAAGTTGGAGCACGTCGTGTAGGTCTTGATCGTGGAGTTTCCTTTAAAAAATAATGAATAATATCATATTTTTCTCGAAAAATAATTAACTAACTTTAGTAATATTAGACACACGATATCCTAATGTTGATGGAATAACTGGCATTATATCTCGCTTTTTCTTTAGTATATTACAATAGGACGTGAAATAGTTGAGTAGTTTGATTCTTTTTTTTATTATTCTAATGATTTCGTAATGCTTCTTATTAATAATTAATTCTACATTTCTCTTTTATTGTATTTTCTATCATTGTTATTCTATTGTAGAGAAACCTTATTTTTCCAAACATATTCAGATTTATAAGTTCTTACTTTTGAATGAAAAATCATCAACAAAATAGATTTTTTTGTTTATTAACAATTGTTTTTCTATATATGTCAAAACATATTGAATTAGCGTATGCTCTTACCTTTGTTTTATTTTACTTTAGACAAGTGATTGATGTATATGAGATTATATTAAAAGTTGTAAATATTGGATTTATATTGCATTGCAATGAATTGAAAATATATATACGGCTTTGATTTAATTAAAAAAACAAGTTATGTTGAATCAAATAAAAAACAGAATATTAATGAAACTTATAACATAAAAAAAGAAAATAGTCAACAAACGAAGTTGATGATTAACATGCGAACTTTGTCGCTTTTTAAACTATTGATTGAACTAATAAAATGTTATCTTGTATAGGTCATAATATAATAAAACTCGATAAATAGTTTTGGTGTGTTTCAATCTGTATGTACTATAATGTAATAATTCGATGAAATAATTTTTTCAAGTCTTTTCTGCTAACAATAAAATACAAAACGATGTATTTTATAATTATTACAAACTAGCAGGAGCACCCGGCGTTGGTCGAGAAAAATTTGTTAGTACATATTTGGCAGATAAGAAAACGTTGTCGTTATAATCATCTGTAAACTATCGCAAAATACGCTTAAATCCTAAGGGTATGACTGCAGCTGTTCTTCATCCACATCCACCCTCATTCATGATCTTGTAATATTTTTTTCACAATAACATTCAATGACCAAATAATACTTTTATTGTTTTTTTATATAATAATAGGTTCTGTTTTATCCATTCTCTATACAATATCTCACACAGAAAAAAAAGAAGAATAATCATTTTTCTTCCAAAAAGAACGAGCAATATTAGATCGATACAATGGAAGAAGACTATAATAAAAAAAAGGCCAAAACAAAAATACAAAAAAATTAGAGTAGTCGATGACGACAATCATCCGATCCACAACGACAATGTAATACACGATTTTCGACTGTATCTACCTAATGAGAAAAAAAACAAATAATATAAATTAAAATAAGAAAATCTATTTTTATATGATCTTACTTCATATGAATAATCCCAAACAAGTTCTGTACCAGCTTTAATATGCGATGCAGTAAAAAAAGCTACCCATGGGAATCGCACGTCCCATGATTCAATAAATACATTTTGAACAAAAACATTTGGTGAACATGAATGATTATAAAATCGTGAAACATTTCCTTTTAAATGTGCATCCATAACAAATATACCTGGATCATAATTTGCTTGTTGATATTCAAGAAATGCTTTTGTTTTTTCTATTGGAAGATATTCTTCATCTTCTTCAACAGATGCATGACCATCTAAATTTATAATAAAGAATTATTTATTTATTTTATTAATTTCAATTTTAAAACATACTTCCATTGTGTTGTATATTTAATGAAGCATTGTTATTTTCAATATGATTACCATTATTCACATTCAAATTCATAATTGGTTTAGGTTTTCTTGGTGATGTTGAAGGATTTAATGAAGCAACAAAATCTAATGCTGTAAAATAAATATCACCCATATTTTTTTGTACACCACGTCGATTTGCATCTTCATCATTTAATATTTCACCAGCATAAAAACTCAGAAAAGTACCTGCTGGTAAATCATATAATGTTCGTACACCCCAACCTTTTTCTGATGTATTATAAATTTGAAGAAGTGTATTTAAACCAAACTGTACACATCGATTTGTACATTGTGAATCGCATTTACATTTTCCATTACATTCATAAATACCTTAAAAAAAAGAATATTCTATTGACTAAACAATATTCGAAACGAAAAATTATAATAGGGATCTCGAAAGATGTGTGCGAATGTAAATGAGGCTGAAAGGATTCGTTTTGTTTTCACAGGATTTATGCCTTATCACCAATTGGCGAAAAGTACGACTAGCGAAATGCTGAATTGGCGAAGAGATTTTACCCTGTTCCCACACCCCCATGTACATCTTTTGTGTATCCGGTTACAATTAGACATGACCCAAACCCAAGCTGTTTGAGTTTGGTGAGTTTGGGTTTGGGTCTTGTCTAGTTACAACATACTGTTGTGTGCAAATATTCAATATGCTTTCTATCTAATTCACGTTTTAGGTTTATTAGAAAAGGATTCATAGATTTTAACTATCTACAAGTTGATCGATACTTCTCGAATGAGTTTTAATGAATTACCTGAATGAATTTTTTCTAATAATCGTCCATTTTTATAACCAAAATTTCGTTTCGATAAAGCTTCATAAAGATATAATCTCATATTATCTATATTATCATCATCATCATCAAATAATTCTTTTAATTCACCAATTAAATCTTCGTAATAATGTGATTGAATAATACCATCATAAGTTTTTATCCAACAAGCACATTTTGTTGTATCTAAACATCCATCAATACATGAACAACCTTCTATATTAGTTTTATCAATAATAATATCGGATGTTAATGGTATTCGATCTGTAATATATTCAAATTTTTTTGGTAATGATGAATCATATTCATTAACTAATATTAATGGAACTTTTTCTAATTGATATGAATAATCATCTATTTGTATAAATGCTGTTTTTGGTGAAATAAATTTTTGTGTTACACGACAATTCATATCAAATGAAAATTGTTTAATATTTAATATTGAATTTATTTGAAACAAATAACTTTGTAAACGTTCAGCATCCGTAAACATTTGACCACATGGTGATATATAAACAATTGTACCTAAATCATTTCGTATTTGACGTTTCCAACCTTGATTTAATGGTATTAAAAGAAAATGACATTTATTATCAATTGTTGTATCTTTATCAATAGCTAAACGTTTACATGGTGGTTCATATGATGATAATGAATTAAATAATGGTTGAAGTCTTAATGAACCACGATAATGCCATTCATGTTTATTTAATATTGGAATAAATACACGTATAAGACTTCCTTCAACTTTCGATATAATTGCATCAATCCATTGTCCATTTAATTCAATATTTATATGATCTTTAGCTGTAACATTAACAAGACGTCGTTTAGGATATGTTAATACATAATTTTCTATATAATGTTTTGTACCTAAATCAACTTTTGATAAATAATTTGATAATGATTCAAGTAATAAATGTATTGCAATTGAACGTAAATAAAATGGTGCATCATTATCAGCAAATATTAAATAACGTTGACTATTGCTTAATGATGGTTGTTCAGCTATAATACCACGTAATGGTTTATCAATATATCGTGATGTATCAGCATCACCACTTGGCATACAAAGTACACGTGTACCAACATTTAAATTATTACCAATAGTATCATTTAAAGCAACACGTTCAGGTGGATAACGATAATGATCTTGAGATGTTGCTTTATGATGACAATTTGATAAACGACATGTCTATTGAAAATAAAATAAAAAATTTTATAAAAAAAAATGATAAAAATCTCTTTTTTTTTAAAAATATATTTACTAAGATTTGAAGTTTATTATCATTTGTTTGTTGTGCAGTGACAAAATAGGCTAATGTCCATCCATGTGAAGGATTATAGACGAGTACACGTTGGCCAACATCAATAGCCACAGGCATTTGATTTTATTTTAGAAATTAAAGAATATTTTAGATTAAGAATAGAACTTTATCGATTATCGTTTATTAATAAAACAAAGAAATAGATATACACAAAGGGGTTGAATACTGCAATTTAATTGGTTAATTGAAATTAACCAATCAACGTGAATGATTGAACAAAATAATCGTTTTGTTGTTACTTGAATAGGAGACGACGAAAAAAAAAATAAACAAACACAATGGCTAGTATTGAAGATAAAAGAAATTCACCGTTTAATTCATTTTTAATTGATGATCCAACACCAAATAATAGTCGAATAACAATAACAAATGAAGAATCACCAACAATATGTATTTCATGTCAACAAGATCTTCGATTATGTCCATCAAAAATTTTAGCTTGTCTTCATTCTGTTTGTATGCAATGTTTAGATAAAGTAAAAGATTCATTGGGTAATTATTAATTGAATTTGTATTCTATTCATATAGCAAAAAAATTGTTTTTATTTAGGAACAATTTATACATGTTCGGCATGTAGTCATAAAAGTCGATCTGATACTATATGCGACAATTTATTTGCAACAGAAGAAACAGATACAAATGGATTGTCTCCACATTGTAGTAACTGCGAAGAAGGAAATATGGCAGATTGGTAAGGAAATAACATGTTTTATTTAGTTTATGATTAATAAGATAAATATTATGACTTTTTTTACAATCACAAAATTTAAATTCGTTATTGATGACATTAATAGAACTCCTATTATGAAGTAGTATTTCTTTATATGATAATCTTGAAAATAACCTATCGCGTAAAATTCATGTTATAAGTATCACATTTTTTCTTTGTCAGCTTATATGATCTCTCTCCGTGCAGTTCATCTTCTTGCTGTTGTTGGAATGACAAAATGCTATGCAGAAACGCTTACTAGGCTATTTCAGATAGTCGAACGATCAAATGAATCTTTCAGTTAGCTTCCGAAACAATTAAATTTGAACGTGCCCAAATTACATGGTGTCTATACTTCACCTTGACTATCTAGGACAAAGTAGAAGGTAAGAAACAGTCGTGCCAGGAAGTGAGAACACGAATATATATTTAGTGCTGTACGATGATATCGCACGAATGACCTAAAGAGAGATATCATAAGATTAAAATGAACTTAGAGAAATATTTTCATATTTCAGGTATTGCAATAATTGTGCTGATTGGCTTTGTACTCAATGTAAAAATGCACATTCACGTGTTCGTATAACAAAAGATCATATTGTCACACAGAAAAGTGCTGAAGAAGCAAGACAAATTCGAGGAATACCATCTAATACTGAAAAATTATTATGTCAGGTTAGTTAAGAAGAAAAATTTGATTTATATGTATTCGAAAAACAAAAACAAATTCTATTATTTAGATTCATAAAGAAGAATTAGCTCGAAATTTTTGTCAAGATTGTCAAATATTGACATGGTTAGTAAATATTATTATTTTTTCTTTAAGAATTTAATTTAATTTAGTGATGAATGTCAAATAACATTACATAAAAATCATCGATATTTATTTATTGATGAAGCATTACTTAATCAGAAAACTAATCTTCAATCATTAGTTACTAAAGTTCGAGATATTCGTTTAATGTTAAATAAAATACAAACAACACGAAATCAACAAAAATCTGATATTGATCAAACTGAACATCAAGTTATTGATGATATTAAATTATTTGGTATAAATATGATTGCTGAAATAAGTAAAGCATGTAAACAATTAATTAATGATACATCTACAATATGTGATCAAGCACGAACACAATTTACCGAAAAGTAAATTGAGTTTTAATTTAAATTGAATCATAAATTTCTTTTTTAGAAATACTCGTTTTGAACAATATTTACAGAATATTGATCATTCACTTGATTTTGTTAGTGAAGCATTAACAACTGGTAGATTTTATTACAAATAATTAGTCTAATCATTATTTTTTTCTCTTTAAATAATTTAGGTTCAAAAACAGCATTATTAACTTCGAATCGTGTTATGAGTAAACGATTAGATCATTTACTTCATCAAAATGCTATTTGGTCCAAACCAGTTAATCCGTTTCAATTAACATTTAGTCCTTATGATCCGAAAAATATTCGTTCGACAATTACTAGTCTTGGTATGTTAGTACAAAATGGAAAAAAGAAAATAAATAATAATAGATCAATATTTATGGAAGGTAAGTTTTTCAATGAGAGAAAATTGATATTGTAATTTGATTCATTTTTATTTAGAACAAACAAATGGTATTGATCAAAGGTAAATAAATTAATATGAAAACATGTTTTTAACCTTGTTATCTTCCAGGAATAATATATAAAATTATTATTGCTTTAGTAGTACTGAAGAAGACTAAAGAGAATTACTAGTAACTTCAATAATATCTAGAATGACCAGTACAATACGTTAAAGTGAATACTATCCAGATCTGAACTCGAGATATGCGGATTCGAAATCAATGAGAAGGAAAGTCATTTGAAACGAAGGTAAAGCTATGCGTTGATTTTTGTTGTGATTATCAGTGAGTTCTATTCACGAACGAGTATTTAATATGTAGTCATAAAACTGTAAAACATTCAGGTCTTGAAAGATAAAATGTGTCAGAAATAAGGATAAGAAAACTAAAAAAAAACGCATTAGACTTGATTTAGATTGCTAAAAAGTTTTCACATGCATTCTGAATGTTTCAATCATCACACTATTGATTCGACCTTGATATGTTGATGCTATGCTGTGAACATATTCCATAGAGCTGTCGTGCTAAAAATCATTTGAATAACGATATCGAGATTTTAAGTGCCTGTGTTGTAACTCCTAAAATGCATTCGTATCTCTTATACTCTTCGTTGTGATTCATAAAAATTTGAATTTTTGTTTAGGAAACTCAATAAATATACTTCACAATTAACTACTACTGACAAATCCGAACATGACATACAGCCTGCTATATTACTTGATACAAGTGATGATTTTTGTGCTGTATGTCGTTGTGGTGGTGAACTTGTTTGTTGTGATGAATGTCCGCGTGTCTATCATGTTGATTGTCATGTTCCATCATTAAATGAGGTTTCAATGAATGATAAATGGAAATGTGGTTTATGTTGCGAAATAAATAATTCAACAGGACCATTAAAACGTAAACATGATGATACTACTGACAAACTGCCATCAGTCGAAAAACAAATATGTGAAAAATTAATCTTACAAATGTATACACATCCATCTAGTGCACCTTTCCATCAACCAGTACCAGCTGATGTAAATAATTTAAATTAATCATTTATTTTTATTAAGAAAATGTTTCTTTTTAGTGTATTGGTTATCATAAAATTATTACTCGTCCAATGGATTTACGTACAATTAAAGAAAAAATCAAATCTTACGGAAATATGAGTGAATTTTTAGCTGATGTTCGTCTAATGTTTCAAAATTGTTCAACGTTTAACAGAGTATGTATTCTGAAAATACGCATTTTTATTTTTCTATTTTGGTTTTTTTTATTATAGCCTGAATCAGAAATTGGAAAATCAGGTCGTACATTGAGTAAAGCATTTGAAGAATGGTTAGAAAAATATTATTTAAATAGTCAAATTCCAATACCCGATCGAACAAATAAACGAAAGAAAACATCGATACAAATGATAGATCATGTATCATAAAAAAAAACAATAAATGAGCATTCTAAAATGTGCAATAGTTATATATTGTGTGTTTTATAAAACAAATTTTTTTTCTTGTGAATATAATAAATGAACTAGATAGAAATAAGAGATATGCACTCTATATAGCATGGATATACATACTTTATTCATCTAAAATGAGACTGTATAATTTAAACCATTTATTTCACTTATCGTCAATACTTTTAAGCAATACAATATTCATTAAAGCTATATATATAGTTCGGCAGTTTTATTAGTCATTATCCAAGTCCTATAGATTATGTTGCATTGTCCGTATTGATTATTTTTACATTTACAAATAATGTTGCTGTTGTTGGATTATTGTAAATATCAAGTAATCGAATATGTCGATATCCTTAAAAATAAATAAATATTTTATACATAATTGCTATTTCACAAGTAACGCTCGTCCGAGGACTCGCTTAACTCTTTCTCCTAAAAATGCATCCTCTTCACATTTACTGAAAACCATGAAAAATCGGCCTTCGATGTTTTTTTGACCTTTCCCCCCTCATCATGGCCACCCAATAGACCTCAGATTCGAAGTCCCGGCATTGAAATACCTCAAGAAATGTCTTTTCTGGAAAATTGGTCTTTGATGTTTTTTTTTGACCCTGTGGACACACAAGCAACCAAGCAATTTATTATTGCTGGATTCTTCTCTACGAGAAAGAGAATATATATATATTAATATTTACCAGATTGCATTGAAAGAAATGGAATCGAATATTGACCAAGATCTGTATTACTTTTATCATTATCTTTAACTGTAAATCGAAGAAGACATAATTCAGGAATACAAATTGAAAATTGCATTAAATGATTCCATATTGGATTGAGACCATTATTTGATATAGTTAAAGTTTTTTGTTCATTTTGATCTTGAAAAAAATAAAATAAAATAAAGGAGTGATATATTTTTTTTTTTTAATTTACCACAACGAACACCAAATATTTTCACTTTAACAAATGGTGATACAGGTGCACTATCTCGTTGATTTCGTTTAGGTATATGTTGTGCACTAATGATCTATATTAAACAATTTTATAAGATTTCAACTTAAGAAAATTATATTTACACAAAGTTCTAGTTTAATAGGTCTTCGTTGTGCAAGTAAATAAGCAGAGAAACAACTATTTGGACTAAATGTTGTATTTTCTAAACAAACAAAGTCTTGTTCATCTAAATTATTTTATTTGAAATATTACTCTCTCGTAAAATTGCTGGCTTTAATATATATCCACATTGTTTATTATCCGAAAATCGACCATGATTTAATGACATTGATACATCACCTGTTTGAAAATTTAATGCAACTATAAAAGTCAATATCAAAATATTTTTTCAAACATAAATTTAGAAGAAAAATCAAATATACAAACCCATTTGTACACCAGTATTCCAAAGTGAAAGAGTTTCCACATTACTTGAATCTTGTCGATAAGCTGCTGGATAAACACGTGTAATGAAATTTTGATTATGTAAAATAAGATTAAGTGCATTATGTTCAATATATGTTAATGCTTTACTTTCCGCTAATGATGATGATTGAGTATGTTTATCTTAAATTAAAAGTATATATATATATCGATTGAATATGATATACAAGACATACGTTTTTTAGCAACTTGGAATCCTTTAAATGTTGTGTTTTGACAAGCAACAAGAACAGCTAACTCTTTACAAACAACCTAATATAAAATACATGTATTTGTAAAACGATTAATCTAAAGAAGTTATTTACAGAAACATCATGATCGAAAGATTCATCTTCATCACTGAAATTGACTGACATTAGACTCTTCAACGTCACTCGTCCCTAAAAATAAAGTCCATGGAAAATAAAAACAAGATTTTTTTCCTCCCGAAATGTCTATGTTATGGTTCATACTCTAATATACTAAATACTTACACGAATAATAATACGTCCTTTTAATTGTTCAGGTGATGGCCATACGGTACAACTATTTGCTTCTTCTGCTGTATATATTGATGCTAGAATATTTAATTACAAAAAATATCAAATAAATTTAGTTCTTTCTTACGTCCAAATATATCAATCAAAAATATTGCTACAATTTTTTGTTGCATAATTGAACAATGATTTTCAAGATTTAGAAATAATGGATATCTATATAAATAAATAATCAATTTATACAAAAACAAAAGGATAACATACGGTGATTCACAAAATGCAAATTGTTTAATTTGATTCAGAATTTCTCTCAAATCAGCATCTTTAATAAATGTAAAAGCATGTCGAACAACTGGATGCCCATCTGCTCCATCATGAAGATCCACTAAAATTAATCAATTTATATGTATATCATTGCTTACAAAGGAATATTTTCAAATGCCAGAGGGCTTTTCGATAGATAGTATATATATCCCATTTTTCAAAAGCTTTGTATCTAAGAGAGATTTTATTCAAAAGTTCTGAACTCTTTTATGCAGGCAAAGTTAAGAATCAAAAATCAAAAATATAGGTCTGCTGAAAAAATGAAATCCTATAGATTAAATTAACTAAAAACTCGATATTTTGCAGGGCTACAAGATGCGTACAGTTTCAGTTGAGAAGCGCTTCGGTACTTGGGAACGTTTCCTTGCTAGTTGTTTTTCCTATACGTACATTCAACAGATCGACAACCTCGTTTCAATGCTTGAACATATGATTCGCCAGTACAATCACCAACGACTTGATTTGCACAAAGATATCTAAATTAATTATAATGAAATTTAGAAAATAATTAATATAATAAATGTACGTATTATGTGAAGTATTGATCCAATAATGAGTTATTGGTTTAGTCATATCTTGATAGATTGTATTTCGATGTTCTGGTTTCATAAGTTGATTTTCTTCACTTAATAACATTTCTCGAAGACCTTTTATTTATTTAAAAAAATGTTTATGATTAAAAAAAAGAAGAAGAAGAAGAATAAAACTCTTACCATCAACACCCAGTTCAATACATTCTTTTCCTTCTGTTGATGGATCAAACTTTTTGATTAATTCTGCTACTTGAGTTAATGTTAATGATTGCTAAGAAAGAAAGAAAGAAAAAGAAAGAAGATCTAGTAAGAAAATTTATAATAGATACTTTTTGTTCATTGAGCATAAATTCTTTTACTTCTTCGATGGTCATATAATTACCAGTAACAGAACTTATTGTTGATGCTGGTCCAAAAGGTTGTGCAAATGGTAAACAAGATATTACAGGAACCATCGAAACAAGAGATGATTCAATAACTTGCCATCGCGGACAAATATTAGCAATTGTTGGATTTCTATTACATGTACATAATTCACATGATTCACTATAACTAAAATTCAAACAAAATTAAAATCAATCATTAACTGTTCTATTAGATAAACATACGTATGAATAATATGCATTAATTCTGGTCGATAAGTTAACATTTGATAGAATGTTATAAATTCTTCAACACGTAGTTGACCACGACGTTTAGCAGTACTTAAAGTACTTTGCTACAATATATAATATATATATTATTTATTTGATTCTATCAATTCTTATTTTACTTCAAAATATTGTTCAAATTCTTCGGGTGTTAAACGAACATTTAATTTTTCTGATAATAATATTTGAACTTCACGTTTACATAAAAGACCATTTCGATCACGATCTGCTTCATTAAAAAGACCTTCAAGCCATCTAAAAATTTTCTTTATAATTAATAAATCATATTCAGTTATATTAAATTACCTATCAGTAATTGTTGTATAAGGTTTACCAATACTATCTTCAATTAATTTTTCTAAACCTTTAATCCAAATATGACGTGTTTCAGTATCATTAGCAAGTAAATCTAAACTTTTTCGTCCACGATTATGTAAAATTGAAAATGCCAAATCATCCTAGAATTTCTAGTCTTTCATTTTAAATTAATTATCATAAGATAATAATACCTGTTGTTCTCGAATTTTTCCTGAACGAAGAATTTTTAACCATGTATCTGATCTTAAACCAGGTCGAACTTCACAATCTTTTAGAGGATCTAAAAAGAGAACATTATGAAATAAATAAATTAATAATAAAGTTCATATTACATTCAATTGTAGAATTTTGAAATCGTTTTGTTGATGGATTATAACAAAGTGTATTGAGTTTTGGACATATATAGAAGAAACCTTCATTTCTCGAACCATCCGGATTAAATTTTATAAGTGATGTACCTTCTTGAAGTTTATTCACGATTGTATTCACTGAATCATTCATAGCTGAACTAAACGTTACGACTAATACTGACGCTTTTTCTTCATAAAATACTGTCAAATATTTTTATTAATATTTGCTATTCCTGTTAGTTAGAGATGTTGATTCTCTCTCTCTCTCTCTCTTTTTTTTGTGTGAAGCTAAAGATTATAATATTTAAAATTTATATACGCACGTCGCACTTTTTTCTCTCTCTCTCCCTTCACATGATATTTTCCTTGTTTTATTATCAATGTTTGACTAAAGAAAATATTGAATCCGTCAGAAAAAAAACCAAGAGGAAACGCATGATTATATTATTCCGTGATCAGTTTTATTTATTAGTGTAGGTGAAACATTAATTTTTTCAACACATGCATGAGTCATGTAAGAATAATGTTAGTTTTGTTGTCTATTGATATTTAATAAAATTCGCGCATAAAAATATGTAAAAGAAATAATTAAATTTTTTGTTTGAATATTCAATGTTATTCTTCATTTATTGATAACTTATTCAAGATGGGTTCCAGTTCGAGTTCGACAAGCAGTAGTAGCACAGATTCGAATGTTGAAGCTAATGAAAGCTTCAATTTTAGATTTACAGATTGTTCTTGTAAATGTGATGCAAGTAAAAGACGTATAGAAGATATACATGGACATCATGATATACCACAAGCTGCTTTTCTTACTGCATTTATGGCACAAATGAATCGATCACAATATGATATACGTAAGTGCTGTTTTTTTTCTAGTATAAATAAATGTTTATGAATATATTCAGGTTGTGATTGTGATTGTGGTGAAGGTGTAAAAATGGGCTTTCTCTTTGGCAACACGCCATCGAATACTCAACAATCATCGATGACTGACAATCATTAGATTTTTATTTTTATTCTTTTACATACATCTATTTTATTTTATCTTGTCTTAGTTTTCTTTCAACAAATATTTATTCATACGTGAACATTTTATTACAATCATTTAAATACTCTAGAAATAGATCGAATAAAAATAAAGATTAGAAAGATGAGTTGAAAAAAAACCGGAAGAACAGATGGAGAGTACAGTGATGACTGTATCCTAAACTGAGTATAATGGCAGATGCTTACATCATCAATGACGATGCAAAAGCATACGGCATGAGAATTTATTCACGTCATAAGTGATTATGTTGTACTTATTAACACAGGCATCAGCGGCGGATTTAGGGGGGTGATCACCTCCTCTTCCGAAGTTTTTTTTTATTTTTTACAGCAAAAATAAGCGAAAAAATAGGTTCACACTCCTTCGATTGGAGTCAAAAAATAGCTTTTAGCCAAAATCCTAAATCCGCCACTGACAGGTATGAATATTATTGGAATAGCGACGTATTGCAGACTCAGTTCTTATCTTTATTCACCAATAAAAACAAACAAAATATTTTTTCTTCAAAATAGTTCTATTTGAGTAATTTGTAGTAGTGTAAATAATATTCAATGAGTATCTCTATGAGTTCATATATTATTTTAATGATGCAATTTTATCGATTGATAGATATTAGATCATTTTGATCTTCAGCATCATTCTCATCTTCTTCTTCGTTATCACTATCTGAATTTTGATCAGTAATAGATAATTTATCAGTTGTTGTTGTTGTTATTATTTGTGAGTAATATTTTTTAAAGACAAGCAACATATAATGTGATTCTTCTTCATTACCCGGAATAAATTCCGAAATACGTGAAATTTGATCTGTATATGAACCAACAACACGTTCCTAGATTAAAATTTCATTTTTTTCTATTATTATTTTTCTTAAAAAACAATTTACTGGAATCATTGAATTAATAATTAATTTCCAAGTTTGCTCATTGATTATTCCTGTTGTGACAATTTCTTTTAAATGCATTTTTCTTGGATTTATATTATTAATAGTTGTTGGTAATGATTGATTTAATATTTGAAAAGGTGTTAAAACAATTTGTGGTAATAAATTTCCTGGTTTATACGATAAAATAGAGATGGAACAATGTGGAGCAATATTACTAAAATTCCAGGATGGACCCGACATAAGAAAATTAATGATACTACTAAGAAGATTTCCATGTGAAAAAATAACATAATGTTTTGGTGTTATATTATGATTGGATGATGATGGCGAAGAAAAAAATAGACGTTGAATTTTTTGCCAACGTTGTTGAAAACGTTCAATAGAATGTATTTCACCCCAACATTTATAACATTTAAAAATTTCATTGAATGATCGTTCAAGTCTTTGTATTTCTTGTAAACGATGACCAGTTATTAAACCTGTTTCATAAGCTCGTTTATAACCAGATTGAATTAAATATGTAAAAAGTATTCGAGATGAATTATTCAATGATTTTTCTAATGAACGTGCAAGTATATCGATCGTTTCAGCTGCTGCATATGCCTATTTATGTGATTGTAGTTAACTAAACCAGACTAAAGTAGTGGACAAAATCTTAATTTCATTTCGAATCAAAACTTGCATAGATAGATAGAAAGAGGAGTCCTTCTGAAAAAGGATCTAGACTAAGATGTATAGTTAGATTCATTTTTTTAAGGCAAAATGGCTTGACAATACGAGTTCTTATAATTTTGTCCACTACTGTATAAGATAAATATATTTACTTGTTTTTTTCCAAGTTCAATTAAACCATGATCTTTATTACTAGTTGATAAATAGATTCCATGTCGAATAAGGAAAAAATATTGAGAATCTGATGATGATGCTGTCGGTGGTGCGACGCATCTTGATGAAGTATTGTTAAACAGTTTTTATTATTATTATTCGAATAGATGAATTTCGCTCATAAATATATAAATTAAGTAAAAATTGATTAATAGAAACAAAAGTTTTAATACTACCATAGTTACATCATTGTAAGTCAATGAAAGAAAAAATAATGTAACAGAATTGAATTGCAGTATTATTTAGATTAAATAGTGTGTATAAGACAAATAAATTCGAAGATTTCATAGATAAGAAGCCAAACTAGATCTCCACTTGAAGCAAGTTCAAGTAGAAGAAAGACAACTGACTGTAGAAGTATAACAACCCTCATAAACGCGGAAAGTTGAATCGTTTATAATTTTGTTTTATTTTATCCTCAAAATCAATTATATGAACTCAGATAAGGATTTATTCGCATTCATAGTAATTCTTCATCCATCAAAACAGACCAAGATAAAGATCTTTTCTTTACAAAGCAATTTGATAGTTGAGAATAATTCAAGGAAGAATTTACAAATTGATGCATTAACTGCTCAGGTACTTAGAAACTAACAAAAAATGATGACTTCCATGTGAAAACACAAAACAAAATGACACTTTTTAAATTCAAGTTTCCATCAAAATCACCGAATGTGATTATTCCCTATACTAGGAATATTCTTAATTAGTAAGAAATGTGAGCGACATGTGCAATAGTATAGAAGAACATTACATGGAAAACAAATGACCGAAAAAGACCTGGAGGTTGAGAAAACGAAAGCAATATATATATATATATATGTATAGGATCGTATTTGTTATCTTACGATATATGAAATAGAAGAAAAAAAGAGAAACATCCAATACAAATGATTCACATTATAACAATGCTGTTAAAAGATCATATCATTTTACAAGAATCAATTTAATGAATACAAACTACGCGTCTCTTTTATATAAAGCATAGACGTTGTTCACTCTTACACTTTTTACATATCGATGAAATAATAAAGTTGTTAATTAAATACTAATTACGATTAGTTAAAGAGGATAATACTAATGGGACGAATATTATCCTAGTTGATGAAATATATAAAAAATAATATCTGTTTCGCCATTTTAATGCAATTGTTTTCATGATTAATAATCGGCTCGATTATATTACGAATTTTATTTTAAAATACAACAATACATGGTTTTATGTTTACTAGTAAAATAGTTATACCTAGATGTATAAATAGTTAGTCAGCTACATATACGTGTGTGTACAAAGTCGACTAACCATGTACACGTGTATACATACACACTTTCTTAAGTTTAATATAGAAAAGCAGATAAATATATATTCATTTCTATTATAGACTTTGTCAAAGACATGGCAATGCCAAACGACAAAACAGTATGTATTACATGTAACCAAGAAAAAATAACATATCCTTGTGACGGATGTTCAGAAAGATTTTGTTTCGAGGATTTAGCACAACATCGTGAAAAATAAAATGATGAATTACGTGGTATTAGTTATGGTTATGATAAATTTAAAGAAACAATTAAAAAATAAAAACAAGATCTACATAATCATTCAGTAACGAATCAAATCAATCAATGGAAAACAAACTCAATTGAAAAAATTAAAGTAAAAGCACAAGAGTATCGAGCAATTTTCACTAAATCATTACAAACATGTGTATTAATGATATTGAAGTCAAATTTAATGGTTTGCTTGAACAAATAAAACAACTTCAACAAGGAAATGAATCTAATGAAACTGGTTTAAATTATTTAAGAAAACAATTAATAAAAATTAGTCAAGAATTAAACAATCCATCAAATATGTCTAGTCCACCAAATTCACAACCGCTTATCAATGATATTTTAATTATTTCTTCGAAAAGTATGTTATTAAGAAGTAATTTCTAGAAGAATAGCTCTCATTTTCTATGAACTTATGTTAAAAAGCTATAAAAACAAAGGAAAGTGATGACAAAGAAGATAAAATAATTGAGAATATTATTAATTTATTTAATCAATAGTAATAGAATTAATAGAAATAGAAAATTCAATTTATTCGAATATAAAAAAGAATGATAAAATATAAGGTAATATTATATTACAGAAAAATTTTTATTTTAAGATTCAAAAAATGTTTGGTTGATAAAAATAAAATTGAATTATTTTCACATCTTTATTTAACAAAAAATAAATCAACAAAATCTACTCTTCTTCAAATTTTCTTGTCTTTTCATTAAAATCTTTTGTTTTGATCCTTTTCTAGAGCCAAAATTCATGAAATGGAAACAAAATACCATTACTGTGGTTGGTGAAAATATAGAAGTTGAAAAATTAAAACTCAATCGCCCTCAAAGAATCTTTATCGATAGAAACAAACATATTTTTATTGCTGATTTTATGAATCATCGTGTTATTGAATGGGAATGTAATGCAAACACAGGACAAATTATTGCAGGTGGAAATGGCAAAGGATACTCAGAGAAGCAATTGAGTAATCCCATAGATGTGATTTTTGATCAACAAACTCATTTCATCATCATTGCTGATCTCAGTAACAGACGAGTGATTCAATGGATGAATAAAGATCAACAAATTCTCATTCACAATATTGATTGTTATGGCTTGGCAATGGACAAAAATAGATTTCTCTATGTTTCTGATTATAAGAACAATGAAGTGCTACAATGGAAAATTAGTGCAAACAACAAAGGAATTGTAGTTGCTGGTGGAAATGGACCAGGTCATCAACTCAATCAACTCGATAGTCCTACTTTTATCTTTGTTGATGAATATCAATCTGTTTATGTATCAGACAGTAACAACCATCGTATAATGAAATGAGAAAAAGGTGCAAAAGAAGGAAGAATTGTGGCTGGAAGTAATAGTAATGGAGAAAATCTCAATCAAATATCTAAACCTGAAGGAATATTTGTTGATGATTCGGGTCAAATCTATGTGGCTGATTATGGAAATCGTCGAATAATGCGTTGGTATGAAGGAAAAGGTGAACTTGTTGTTGGTGGATATAAACCAGATCAGTTGAGTGGACTTATGGGTTAACCCAGGTCGATGATTACGAACTTCGTAAACGATTGAATACGGCACGGAGACATACGATCGTAATACGGCCTCAGGTAATACGGCAAAATACGGTCGCGCGTGGTCGTATTTCTCCGCATACGACCGTTTACGATCGCGCTTGTTTGACCTGGGTTTATCTTTGGATGACAAAGGAAATATTTACGTTGCTGATTTTTTATCTAATCGAATTGTAAAATTTGATTTAGTTTCATGAATTAACATTCATTTTTTTGAAAAAAAAGAAAAGAATTTTTTTGTTGAAATTCTTCAGTATATTTTCCATGATTTAATAAATAAAAAGATATTTTCATATCATTTCATAATTTATCCGCTGAATTTTATTAAATTATTAATATTTAAAATCGATTAATGATCAATTCTTATTGATTTTACATATCCAATTATTTAATTCGAATATATCACATAACTTATTCTGTTAAGATCATCATATTCGATTTTAATATCAGTAGTACGTAAGGAAATAAAAGAGAATCAGCATTCTTTATGACAAGAGATATATCATGACATAGTATCACTGGTAATATCAGTTTCTACTGATCCTTGTATGAGATGTAAATTGTTTTATTCATTTCAAATTATATGTTTATATCCTATGCAAGTAAAACTATTCAGACTTTATAGAATTAATTATGATATAAGCATATATCTATAATAGAGACTTCATTTTTTCTTCTTCATATGAATATTATTGATTAGTACAGCATTGTATTATGAACTATGTGTTTTTATTCATATTAATGTTAGTTAGTATATTTTTGAATACGAATTAATTTAATTACCAAAACTTCAAAACGATGTGCATTCTCTATTTTATTGATCTGAGAATAAATCAGATCTATATCTTGAAATATATTTATATATTTATACGTACATACAAAAAAATCGTAATATAATAATGTAGATATATTCTCATTTAAAACTTATTATTTAATCCAAAATAATTAATTCTGGAACTTGCTGTTTTTGTTTTTTTACATTTGAATAGTCTGTATTCTTTGTCAATACTCTCTTTCTAACGACATCATCTGATCCATTGTTTGTTAGTCTATCTTTATATAATCGATAAATAATTTCATTATCTGTTAAGTTTTGTCTACGACGTGGTGTTAATGTTTGTACTTCACTTTCTTTTGAAATAACTGACGATGATGATGGTGATGATTGAATGTCATGTCTTGATCGTCTCATAGGCAATGAAGCTGTTGATAAAATTGTAAATGTACGATCATTTAATGATATTTCAGCAGCTGATTCAATAGGATTTGATTCTGGTATAATAGAAATTGGCGAGTCTGGTGCTAGAATACAAAGCGATATTTTTTCCGTAAAAAAATCGACAAATCAATTTCGTACAAGCTGGTTGAATTATCTCAATGGTATCTGATTTCATTTCTTGTAGATCTACAGCTATTTCAACTTCTGGTTGTTCATCACTTTCATTTTCTGATGCTTCTTCGTCGGTTAATTCAATACTAATTTCATTTTCTGGATCTGGTTCAATTTGAGAAAATTCTTCAAAAATCTATATTTAAGAAAAAAAAACAATTATATTTTTATATTAAAAAATTTTCAATATACTTTTTCTGTTTTAATATTAGCTTCACGTTCATTCTCTAAAAGAACTTTTTCAATTTCAACACTATTCAATGCTGGATCATTTTGTTCAATACTAAAATATATCAATAGAAGAAATAGAATTAAAATCTCACAAATATATTTTAATTAAGAAAATCATTGTGAATGTGAAGAAGACTAAGAAAAATCAATCCATTGTACATATGACTAATATCTTACAAAAATCATTGTTTATTTCATTCATCATCGATGATTGGGTGTGAATAAATAAAAGTACAAATACTTATACCCTTAAATCAATATAATATATAAAGAAAACTAGTTTCTTACTTAAAATCTACTGGAAGACGACTATACATAATATCATGAAAATCAGCCATTCGTCGATTTTTTATTTCTTTACCAATTATTTTAAAAGATTTTTCAGCAAATTTTTTTCGGGATTCATCACTAATATATATTAAAAATTTAAAGAAAAGAAAATACATCAAAAATTTGCTTTACTTTATATTAAGTTTATATTTCTCATTTGCTTTTTCTACTGTTTCGAGAACATCATTAAATGATGGAAAATGTTTGGATTGATTAACCATATTTTGTAGATCTTCATTCACTAATGGATGACCAATTTCAGATGCTTTAATAAAATAGAATGGAATAAAAATGAATATTAGAAAGGAGATATACCTTTGAGAATAATTGGTTGATGAATAATTCTTTCAATTGACATTGATTGACTTTTTAATTTAGCAAGTTTACTATGCATCTAAATAGTTGATTTTATTAAAATAGAAAACTATTCTATTATTATACATTACTTCACATGCTTGTTTTTTTAAATTTGACTCTACGACATATAAATCACAATGAACCATTTCATCAAGTGACATATCTTTTTCTTCTAATTCACGTATTACTCTTGATAAACGACTTAATCGTCGTTCTAATTTTATTATTTTTCGTTGATGTTTAAATCCATGATTAGAATCGGTATTTACTAATTTGACTTTATCAGTATGAGGAGATTTTGATACATTTAATTCGGATACAATATTGCAACATTGATCAAGAAGATATTCAATTACTTCCTGTATTACTGTTATAGTTGGTATAAATTCAATTGTAGATTCTGTAGATTTTGATAGAAGTATTTGTTCGGTATTCTCATTTGTTAAATTGAATTTGACTGTTGTAGTTGTGATAGATGAAATAGTTGAAACTTCATTTGATGATAGATTTGGTCTACGAAGTAAAAAAACAATAATATTATTTCTTTCGTGTATGTATGATTCGACAATAGTTGATCATTTTTAGAGGAAAATACTTGAATATGAATACAGATGTTTTTGAAATAATCATCGCGATGGATATCCACGATAAGAACTGAAACTCTACAATATTATCTTAACTGTTATACACCATCGCAATAAGGACGTCCTCATATTTGACATATTTCCACTACTACGGTTGTGGCAGTTCAAGTTCAATCTAGTTTAGGGGAGACAGCCAGTTGCTCGCTAGGATGTGGGTGTACTTTATGATACCTACACCCACTTCGACACCCACCCAATTATCTTATTTAGTTCTAAGTTCTATCAATTACAGTTAATCGATTATCGCATATGCGATCATATGTCATAACGAGCAATTATCCTGTCGAGTAAACGTCCACACGAGCAAAGGTCAAAGCAAGGAACTGTTCTAAACCCCATTCGAGCTGGCGATCAGTTCCACTTTCGGAATTGTCACATCTCTAATTTCCATTTAACTTATGAATGTCTGCATCATATACAAAATTATGATTCAGTGTTGAATAAATATTTACTTGGATAACTTAATTGAATGTTTTTTAAGTTGTTCATCAAATGAAGCTAATAAAGTAAAATATTTTGCTGATGTATTCTGTTCAACAAATATATTTTGAATATGTTTAAGTGATGATTGAAATTCATTTGAACATAAATAATCTGATGCTGCTGTATTAAAATGACGTCGAAGTTTATTTTGTATAATATTAACTTCTTTTTCGCATGTTAAAATACTACCAATTGAAAAAAGAAACTATAAAAAAAATATACTGAAAATATTTTTATTCAAAATCGAAACAGACTTTTTCAAATTGAATTTTAACTGTATCAAAAGTTTTATTTGCCATCTAGAAAACACAAAAATACATGTCTATATATATATATTTATTCTTTCTTTTCCTATTTAATTATCATCATCCATAGCATTATCCTCTCCTTCATCACTCTCAATTCCATATTGTTCAACTTTTTCAATAAATTCCTCAAGACTATCATCAGGAAATTCATGTTGAGCGCGAAAACCAAGTTTAACTGTTTGCGTTGGTGTATCACCAGTAAGATCTTTTGCTTGTTCCAATATTAAATAACCTTCTTTAACAAAATCAACTTTAATTAATTTTTGTACATCACCAAATATTTTATGTTGATTTATTGTTAAACGTGATGATTCTTCATTACGAATAGAAAATGTTTCACCTAATATAGCCCAAAAATCAGTTGATGTCATTTCTCCACCAGCACGTTTTAAACAAGCTATAATTATCATTAATAAAGCATATTTCGAATATTGATTCGAATTTGTTAATGGTCGATGTTCAAGTGGACCTTTTTTTAAACCATTAACTAATATATAACCTTAAACAGATGATTTAGGAAAATTTTAAATCTTTATTTTGTGTTTTCTTTCTTACCATCGTGTTTTTCATCAGCAACAAGTTTATAACCAAATGTATTATTTAAAGCTCTAACTACATGTTTATGTACACTAGAAAAATGTTTTCGTCCATCAAAACCCATTGGTCGAAGAACTGAATTATTCCAATCAAGTCGTTTAATAATTTGAGGTTTAGAACTATGTACTAATATATATTGAATAGATGCAGAAATAATTTGTTTAAAATTGGCATCATTTTCAAATGTATTATCATTATCATCTGAATCATCTGTACTGCTCATATTTGTTGATACCTGAGATTGTGTTGCAACTTGAGAGAGTTTTTTTGGTGGCATTGTACAGTTAATCTTTTATTCTTTTTTCAAATGAGAATATAAGCCGTTATTTAATTATTTAATTCATTTGTTGTTCATATTGACCAATCAAAAGTCATGACAGATGGTGCTGAACAATCGATCATAAAATAGATAATAAAGATATCAAGAAACATATATTACCAATATTACTGATATAAGGACGATAAGAAAAGAAACAGATGTATTTCGCATATGCGGTGATTTTTATAACTGGTATAATTTACACATGAGTGATTTGCATTGTAGTTTGTACGTTAAATAGAATTGCCGGAACATAATTAATAGACTTTGAACTATACGGCTAATACTGTGAAGTAGAATATGTACATGCAACAAACATAAAAGCTTTTCAAAGGAGATTCGATACTCTGCACAATAGAATTTACTATTATAAGTTACAGAAAACAAACGATACACATTTTCGGTTGACATTATCCATTTTAGATCATTTCGTAATCAGGGGCGTAGCGAGGTCTCCAAGATAGGGGGAGCGTAACACTCCACGCGTCTCCTAGTCGCTACGCCCTTATTCGTAAATTGATCTGATCAAATATTTTGAAGAATAGATGTTAAGATCTGATTATAAAGTACGATATCGAGGTGATTAAAGTCGGAATATTCAACGATAGTAGTGTGTATAAAGTTTTATCATGCGAATTAGTATTTCGAAAACTTCTTTTGCAAGAAAATCATCTTTATAGAATTTCTAATATCATGGATGGTATTGAAAAAAGCGCTTTTCATGGATATGATAAAGATTATTTTGTTAAAAATAATTATCATTATTTTGATTAATAAAATGTGTGAGTTTATAAAAATAATAATACTAATTAAATTTCAATCAATCTTCTTCAACGACATCTTTTGATAATTTATGATTGATGAGATTTTATCGACCAATTAATCAAAGTTGTTTATTTGTTCTGTCCAATGATTCATCATTCATGTCTTCGAACATTTTTTTTTTTAGTTTTTTGTTTTTTAAAATAAAATAATTTCAATTATTAATTTTTCAGATTTTTTCCTTTCAATTATTTACATATACAAATCATGGTTGAATCAAATGATGTTGAAATGAAAGAAGCTGAACCATCAGTTACATCTAACACAACAGCGACATCAAAAGATGCTAATACATTAACATTAGATGGTTAGTTTCAATTCTTTCTTCAAAAAAAGAAATAAAATTTTATTTTTTCATCAAATAGATATTAAAGAACAAGTTCGTACAATTGAAAAAGCAGTAAATTCTAAAGAACCTCGATTTATTCTTCGTGTATTACGTGCACTTGCATCGACACGAAAACGTCTTACTGAAGATATTATTCGTCGTCTTATTATATTTTATTATGGAGCAAATTCGAGTGAAAGAGAAATTCTTCTTGGATATGCACAATCGGTTTCTCAGGTTTATTTTTAAATTATCTAAATATAATATTCTATTTTTTGCTTCAGCCAATGGATGTTGACATGGAAAAACCAAGTACACCTGCACCAGCTGGCGATAAGCAATTAGTACCTCGTTCTCAAACATCAAGAGCACGCGCCGTTGCCTTACCAGAAGTCGATTTATATATTCATTTGATCGTTCTACTCTATTTAATCGATCGAAATTCATTAAAATCTGTATGATTTACCCGTTTTATTTTTATTTCTAAACCATTTTTATTTTTAAGGCACTCGATTGTGCTAAACGACTTGTCGATAAAACAACGGTATTGAATCGTCGTACACTTGATCTACTTGCAGCAAAATGCTATTTTTATTATGCACGTATATTTGAATTAAATAATATGCTTGATACAATTCGACCGTATGTTTCACAATCAAATCAAAGCTTAAAAATCAATTTTTTTTTGTCATTTAGATTTTTACATAGTCGATTACGTACAGCAACTTTACGTAATGATTTTGAAGGAACAGCTGTATTAATTAATTTATTATTACGAAATTATCTTCATTATAATCTTTATAGTCAAGCACAAAAACTTGTATTAAAATCAGTTTTTCCAGATCATGCATCGAATAATGAATGGGCAAGATATCTTTATTATCTTGGTAATAAAAACAAATTATTTCTATTTTAATTTAAAATAAATATATGAATTTTTTCTTCTAAGGTCGTATACGTGCCATGCAATTAGAATATACGAAAGCTCATCAACATTTATTAACAGCTACACGAAAAGCTCCACAACAAACAGCTATTGGCTTTCGACAGAATGTAAATATTTAATATAATTATGATAAAAAAATATTTTTTCTTTTATAGGCCCATAAATTTCTTATAACTGTTGAATTACTTCTCGGAGATATTCCTGATAAAGCAGTATTTAACAATCCACAACTTAAACGTTCATTAGATCCATATTATCAATTAACATTAGGTAAGATAAGGATAAATACTGAATTTTTTATTAATATGAATTCCTTTATTTTCTGTAGCTGTACGTGCTGGTAATTTAAGTCGATTTAAAGAAGTTCTTGAAACATATGCTGATCGTTTTCAACAAGAAAAAACTTGGTCACTTATTATTCGGTTTGTTAATTTTTTTGAAATAGATCTTTACCTTGTTTTATAAATATTCTAGATTACGACATAATGTTATTAAAACCGGCATTAAAATGATTAGTTTATCATATGCTAAAATATCATTTAGTGATGTTGCACAAAAATTACAACTTGATTCATCTGAAGATGCAGAATATATTGTTGCAAAAGTAAGTTTTATTTTTTTTAGAAGTACAAAAAAAGATACAGAGTGGTATTATTATTTAGGCTATTCGTGATGGAGTTATTGAAGCAAGTATTAATCATGAACAAGGTTATGTTCAATCACGTGAAATTATCGATGTTTATACAACACGTGAACCAATGAATGCATTTCATCAACGCATTGAATTTTGTCTTAAAGTACATAATGAAAGTGTTAAAGCTATGCGTTATCCACCGAAAAAATACAATGAAGAATTAGAAACAGCTCAGGTAAATTTAGTACTAATAAATATTCAACATAAAAGTTTTCTTCATATTTTAAGGAACGTCGCGAACGTGAACAAGAAGAATTAGAATATGCCAAAGAAATGGCTGATGATGAAGATGATTTTTAAAATCATTCCGTCTGACGGAATAAAATTCACTAGACATTTATAACATATTTAAACTTGTTACTTTTATTTTAATTTTTGTTTCCTTCATCTTAATAAAATCAAGATTCTCATATAGAATTTCTTTACTTTCCTATAATAAAATTTATCTATTTCTAGATGTTGATTATGCTGAGGAATTTCCTTCAGTATCAACAACTATCAAGATGATGTTCTTTCGTCGACATGTTCAAAAAGCTATACCAGCAAATAATAGTACAGCTTCTTCATCATCTATTCCAATAACTCTTCATACAAATAATAATATAGCTGAAGATGAACATGAATCAGCCGAGAATGAATTATCCACAACACCAACTGCTATATCACCGCTTGAAAAGACGGTATATTTTTCTAATGAAATAGATTCACCTTCATTAACAACATCTACAACAGAACATCTATCTGTAAAACATCCTGGTCTTTTACGTTTATTTGATTCAACTGTATGTACTGTATCTATGATTATATCATATCTATTCAGTTCAAAAGAACCAATTGTACAACAATTTCTTGGTAAAAAATTATTTGATTTACCTTATGAAGAACTGGATTTTTATTTACCACAATTGATTAATATGTATATTCATATACAATCAATTTCAAATGTTATCCATGATTATATAACTTCAAGGTAAAATATCTGTAAGACAAGTCAGATCACTTTCGTGTTCTGCTCTTAAAAATCTAAAACATATCTATAAAATCATCAAATTAAAGATTTGGAATAATTTACTTTTTTTTTCCTATTTAGATGTTGTCAAAGTGTTGAGTTTTCCCTACAGTGTGCATGGTTACTTGATGCATACATTGCTGATCAAATGAAAGTAGCGAAACCGAATGCGGCTGTTCGACTTTTATTTGATATTTTATATGAAAAATATAAACCAAAAATCTCATACATACCAACAACAATCAATAATTTGGGCAATAATCATCATAGATTAGATGAAGAAGAAAATGAGAATGTTAATAATCAAGATGATGATATGAAATCAGAACGTGCATTAAGTCAAGATAATCTCATGTTACAAATAAATAGAAAAAAAGGACATCAAAAATCAAGAAGTGATGTTTCAGGTACAATATTTTCAAAGGAATATAGTTCGTTTTTTTTCAATAAATAAGTATGAATTGTAGGACTTATCTTATATCGGAATAGTAAGTTGTGTGAGAATTCTATACTAACATATGAGTGACTACTTACTAATGATATTTATATGAATAGTTTCTTTTTTTATATCGATTTTTTTATTATTAGAACGTTCATTACCCATTATAAATGGTGAAACAAGTAAACAATATCGTCGTCAAGCAAGACTTTGTTTAGGTGATCTAAACTCAGGTCGTGCTTTTGATAATAATTGTATATGTTTCGAAAGTGTTAATGGTTTCCGACGACGAGAATGTACATGCAATGTAAATATTTTCTTTTTAGAATTTTCTTATTATTTTATATTTATATATTTTTTTTAGGCACCTAAATTAGCTCCAGTACGAGAATTTATGACAGCATTGATTAATATCGGAAAGAAACTACCACATGTACCAACAAAAGAAAAGAAAAGTGAATAGTTAAATTAAAGAAAAATGATTAAAAATGAATAAGTATTTTATTTGTTTTAGCACAAAATTTAATCGGTGAAATGAAACGAATGAATATGAATTTACCAGCTCGAATTTGGATCCCATTTTATAAATTTCCACATCATGTTGTTCGAATTGCATATACAGAGTCAACTGTATTAAATTCTCGAGATCGCGTATGTATCTAACAAATATATTTTACCTATCTTTACTTCTTTGTACAATAGGCACCGTATATTGTTTATATCGAAGTGGTTCTCTGTGACAATGTATTTGCATCTCCGTTACCAATCAAACAACATGAGTCAAAGCTACGTTCAACACGTTCAGAAGAAAATCTTACACATCATATTAATAATCATCAAATACCATCGAATGGTGTAGCCATCGGTGGTTATCTCAATTGTGAAACTCAAAGTCTCGATTCAGAATTAATTGATTCATATCGATCATTTGTCAATAGTGAAGATGCAGATATATGGTCAACTAGTGATGATGTTACTAGTGATGATCAACAGCAACAGCAACAACAGCAACAACAACTACAACAACAGCAGCAACAGTCAGTAGCTAGACGTAATGGTTTAATAGGGTATCGATCTAATCATACAATGAATATTAATCCTGAAACTCTATCAATACGTTCAACCGAAAGTCATTTAAGTCAACAAGAAATTATGCCATCAGATATTCGAAAACGATTAACAGAAGTAAAAACAACTGGACCTATTTTATTTGAAGTAAATTCACTTGAAATTTATTTTTCTATTGAAATATTATTTATTTATTTATTATTAGCGTGATCCTGATGATCCATCAGCAGCAGCATTAAAAGAACCATGGGATAAAAAAGAACAACGAATTCGTCAATCATCACCATATGGTCATTTAAGAAATTGGAGACTGGTTGCAGCCATTGTTAAATGTGGTGATGATCTTCGTCATGAATTACTTGCTTATCAATTTATGGTTCGATTAAAAGAAATTTGGTTACATGAACATGTACCGGTGTTTGTACGTCCAATTACTATTCTTGTTTTATCAAATAATAGTGGTAAAAAATTAAAATATATATTTTTCTTTATATCATTGAATTATTGCTAGGTTTAATTGAGCCAATTTTAAATGCCGTATCACTTCATCAAATAAAGAAAAATTCAAAATTATCATTGAGAAATTATTTCTTACGTGAATTTGGTACAGAAAGAAGTGAACAATATTTAACAGCCGTCAAAAATTTTGTACAAAGTAATGCTGCTTATTCAATTATTTGTTATTTATTGCAAGTTAAAGATCGGTAAGAAATTATTCTTTGATTTAATTAAGAGCGAATAATTATTTTCATTTTTAGACATAATGGAAATATTTTATTAGATGATGAAGGTCATGTTATTCATATTGATTTTGGTTATATGTTATCTGCAACACCTAAAAATCTTGGTTTCGAAAGTTCACCATTTAAAATAACACAAGAATTTGTTGATATTATGGGTGGATTGCAAAGTGATATGTATGGTTATTATAAAATACTTATTCTTCAAGGTTTATTAGCAGCTAGAAAACATATGGATAAATTAATGCCGATTGTAGAGATAATGCAGCATGGTAAAAATATAAAATAAGAAATTTTTAATTGAAAAAAACAATGATTTTTGTTCTTCTATTATTTAAATTAGGTTCACAATTGAATTGTTTTTCCAAAGGAAATGTCACATTAGGTTTACGTGAACGATTTCATCTAAATATGACAGATGAACAATTAGAATTTAATGTAGAAAAAATGGTTGAAAGTAGTCTAAATTCTTTGACAACAAGAGTTTATGATACATTTCAATATTATACAAATGGTATAAGTAAATGACAAAATGAGATATTTAATAGAGATTTATTTTTCTTTTTGCACTCATATCAAGTATCAAAAGAAGAAGATGAAAAAAGAACACTCGGGCTGCTTTTTTTTTATTGTTATATTCATGTTGTTGTTATTTTTTTTCTCTCTCTCTTCATTTGCTATGTCTTCTCGTTGTTGTTTTTTCTTTCTTTGTCTCTCTTTTATCGGTTGTACAGCGAGAATTCATTTTACAAATAGGCTTTTTTCTTAACTTGTACTTGAATGTTCCACTATATTTATGATGATGTTGACTCAATTGGTTAATATGTGTGAGGGAAACAAAAATATATATTATACAAACTCGTTTGTCTTTATTTCGATGTTTTTGTTGTTTATCCATTATTTGTGGAGTACACTATTAACTTTTTGTTCGTTTTTTCTTCGTTCTTTTTACAACAAAAAAGTTAATGAGATTATAGTTACTAAAAAAGATCAAATTTCTCATTGAATTACTGCTGTAAGAGATTCTGTTGGTTAATTACGGTCTCTATCTCGCAGTAAACTGTACTAAAATGTAAAAAAATGTCTTCTTAATTCATTGGATATAAATGCTACTTGTAGTTTTTTATCATGGCTAGTTCCTTCTATTCAAAGAAGGGTAATGTACCAGGTAGATGCAAAAAAAACGACGAGATGTTGATTCGTTTGTTCATTATGGATATTCTCAAAAAACTTCACTGAAGATAATCAGATGTGGGTGTAGGTGGCTGTGGATGGGTGAGGGTGTGACTGTAGGTGTCGGTGTAGATGAAGGGAAGACTACCATCCACACCCACCTCAACCCCATACTCACAGCCGCACCTACACCCATCCTAACCTCACACCCACACCCACCCTCAAGCTATAGTAAGCTCAGTCTGTGACAAATATTAAGCAAGCAACATTTTTTATTCCTACAATAATGTTTAAAACAATAACTAAAGTTTTAAAAGTATATGTTAACGAAGAATATTAATTTTACAACGTGAATAGAGTCGATTCGTTCTTGCGAGTATGTCATGTCTTCGACTTTGTTAAATAGGGATTTTGTCGCAGTATGTAGAATATTGTTTCAGTCATATATCTTCAAAGATATTATAAAGCAGATGCGTTTAATTTCAATATATGAAAACGTCGACGGATATGTGATTTTAGTTTCCTAAATTCTTCTCGATAAACGGGTGCTGATAGAATAAAAATTTGAAAAATAAATGCGGATGGTATAAATGAAAGGAAATAACCGCTTAGATAGAACCATAATAGATGGGATGATTTGTTACAGTTTAAAATGAATGAAATAATTAAATGCGGTAGTGTTAAAATTATGATAATAATTGGACTAATTATAAGATGTTTATAATGTTTTATTTTCATTTTAAGGAGGTCTTTGAATCTTGGATTACTTTTAGCAGCCGTTCGGTAACGCTGACGAGTCGTTATTATGATAATGGTAATAGCAGATATCACATTAGTTGCTAACGGTCCAATATAATGAAACATAATCAAAGTAAAACTATATGTTTGCATGAATGATGAATAAGTAATGACGCACCAACTTCGTTCTTCTATGCTGTCAGTAAAGACATGAAGTTCAATTATTTGAAGAGCATAGACACCGAAGTTGCTAAGAAATACCATTATCACTGCATATTTGGCAATTGTTTTACTTTTCTCTGCATTAAAACTAATTCCTTGATGTACAGAAACGATTCGTTCGATAGATACACAAGCATTCAACCATTTGTCTATGTTTAATAACACTTTCAGAAGAGGTTCAACAATTCGACAATTTGTGAGAAGAATCGCTTGTAGACTACGATGTTCAAAAATCAATTGATAAGAGAAAAAAAGTAGCCAAAATTTAAGTGGAAATAAGATCATAATCGTTAGCGAAGTATACGACGCAGCTAAAAGATAGATTCCACAACCAACCTTTTGTGATGCTTGTCTACGAAAAACCATTATTGATAAAATACAATTAATAGTACCTACGGCAAATATTATCATTGTAATAGCGGCACTCACTTTTACTGTGATAGGTTGTTTAGATAATATTGTATTACGTTTTAACTCGTAACCCAATATTTCATCTAATGTTGAGCCAAGACCTTTAGTATAGAATTGACATTCATTTCCAAAGAAACAGGCTGGACATATACAAATTCTTGTCGATGGACAAATCGGATGATCTTGCACACATTGTGCTCCATTTGCGCAATATTTTGTCAATGAACATTGAAAATTTCTATCACGTTTGAATTCCATACAATTGGCATGATGATCATTTGTGCACAAACATAAATAGGCTGGATCAATGAAGCATATCAGATCAGTACGTGTGTGACAGAGAATATGAAAAAATATAATTCGTCGATATGGAACCATTTTCGTTACTGTAGAATTCAGTAATTGTTCAGTAGCAATACACTCTTGTGAAGGCTGAATTAATGTTGAAATATCTGTCTGTAGAGATTGTTGAAGTACACCAAGATAATATTTGCCACTGGATTGAATAATTACTATATGATATGGTATTGAGATGTGGAAAGTAGTAGTATGTTGAAATAGCGTCAATTTTCGTAGTATAATTGTCTGCATCGGGTGAGATGTATTGGAAAGTGTGAAGAAATAAGCCGTAATATATGATGGAATATGCATGTTAATCAGAGAAACATCGAGTCTGGCCTTACTATATTGACAATTTACGCCGAAAAATTGATCAGGACAAACACAAGTATAACTGCTGTCAGGAGAAGTCACATCAGCTGGTATACATTTTCCATTATTTTGACAAATATTAGTTGGACATGCTGATGTGAACGTACATTGCTTACCAAATTTATGTAATGGACATACACATATTGATTGGTTGTTTACTAATCCCAAATAGAATGAATCGTATGAACACGTTTGACGACTTATCGGGATATTGCATTGAATGCCTGTCCATTGAGAATGACATCGACAGAAATATTTTTCTTTGTTTAGATACTTTACACAGGTACCATTGTTGCAAGCAATCAAACAATTGAACGATGTCTGAATGATACGATTTGATAAAACCAACGAGATAGCTAGCCGATTGACAGGTAAGAAGAGAAATGTTATGGGAAAGTGCCAACTTCCAACATATGTTATCCCGTTTTTTTCGAATGCATCAATACGTATACTGTAGTTCTTGGACAAGTCTTTTGGTCGTGTGGAAAATAATAAATATCGGTTGAATTTAGTACTACAACTTTCCTTTGTGATGTATACAAATTGATCGTATACGTTAATCTCTTGTTGTTCATCATTATCATCGATTAACATAATAATAATCGCATAAGTAGCATGTCGATCAACTGAACTCACATGTAATGTAAGACTAATTCGTTGGTTTTGATATTGACATAAATGACCGTAGTAACTTGGTGGACACATGCATATATTGTCGAAGCTATTGTTTGTGACCCAAGTATTAACAGCGAGTCCACGATTACAATACGATGGCGATAGGCTAGCCTCACTGTGATCTATATTGACATTCTCGATAGAATGCCGTTCTGTTGTCCAATACAAACTTTCATCGACGACACTATTTTCTAACGAAGGATAGTTAGACGATGTATGAATAGCAAAATACTGTCTTCTTCGATTTTTCTGTTCATTCAATCCACAAAGAACCTCTTCTATTTCGCTGCGATTGTATGTCGAATCGTTGTCACACTTGAATTGATGAGTATTACAAAAGTTTTCATCATCGCCAAGTGGACAATCGTTATTGTTATTGCATAATTCTGATGGTACCAAACACGTTGTATCTCCCAAGCAGCGAAAGCGTTCTGGAGTTTCGCTCGGAGGATAGATCTTTTGACATTCGTGTTGTTCGTCGGATGCGCCAAGGCAATCATCGTGTCCATTATTAATTCGTGTGTGAGGTAAGCAGAATACTGTAAAATTAAGAGGATCTATGCAGGTATGAGTTCCCGAATGGCATTTTGTTCGACTACAATTGTATTCATCTCGTCCGTCGGCACATGCCCAGAAACCGTCGCAACGTGCATACATATTGTTACATAACCACTCTTCACACTCGAACTCGTCATTATAATATTGTTGAGAATTATCGTAGTAAATGGATTGGTTGATACCATTACAAAAACGTTGAAATGGAATATTGTCGTCCTGTCCAGTCATTGAACAAGCATCCTCTTTCAATATAGAGGACCAGCATGTATCTGTATTGTGACATTTCACACGGTATTGATGGTTAAGTTGGCAACTATTTCGATAGTTCTCATCATCATCAAGGAAACAATCTTGTATATCATCCATGATGCGATATACGGAAATGAAGTTCGATGTATTGCGGCAGTTATATAATAACGAATGATCCACATCTTTTTTTGTTTTGTTGCGTAGAGTCTTATGAGAAATCAAACACGGACGGAAGTATATTTCAATCGACCGCAACAGTCTGTACAAAGGCCCGTTTTTAATATTCAATGTTAGCACTAATTTGGACATATTTATACAAGTGAGATTTTCACGAATTAAGTCAGGCTTCATAAAATCACATAGTTGTTGATTGTAGCAAAGATAATCAGGTAGAAGAAATTCGTTCGTTTTTTGTCTTAAATAAGGCTCTTCGTAAAAGAAACGAATATGATCAGAATAAACTGGAATAGTTGGAAATTGAAAAAACGAATCACATTGTTTGAGGAACTCGTAAATTGAGTCGTTCATCAGCCATATTTTACATGAATTCCCATGAATTTGCTCGGCGAGTCCAGTGAGACAAATCATAGCAATCCAACATTCGTCTGTTAGATTACCTTTGGCTGTCATCGAATCTATCAGTAACCTGTGTCGCCCATTATAGCATTCATCAAATTTTCTGACACATTGGCCATCTCCGCAGGGAAATGTACCCTCGTGTGTTCTGCAAGAATGTTCTTCACAACGGAATGTTGGATCTTGGAAACAGGATTTTTTATAGAAGGCACCCAACATTTCATCCGATCGATCGAGACAGTCAGCATCGCCTTCACCCTCTTCCCAAAGTTCGCTTGATATACATAATCCATTGTGGCATCGATATTCATTTTCTCTACATTCATTTATTTCCATATCGAAGCAATATTCTTCGTCGAGACCTTCATCAGAACAATCAACGATCCCATCGCACACTTCACGCCAATCAAGACACCAACTCCGTCCATTACGATGGCATTCTAGAAGAACATAGCATGGAACCTGTACTATCACTTCTGATGACTCGAAGAATGATGTCCTTCGGCGAAAATCGGCTTCAACAATTTGGTTGAAAGATCTGCGGCTGCCGAAAGGAAACGAATATTGACACCGAGGGCCAAACCACGGTTCAGTACAATTGTAGAGATTCTCATTAAATGCGACATTCGGTTCAATTAGATAGAATTGATATCGTTGAGCTACATCAATCGAAATTGACCACGAGAGAAGTTGTTCTGGCGTAGTATGAGCCAGACGTAATTCTTCGAAACTTAGTTTTTGCGAAAGCGGATGAACAGAGGTTTCAGGTAGTCGTTCGGAATAGTGTACTGGACGAAAACAGTATGGAATGACTTCATCAATGATATCTAATAATTTAGAGTAAGCCTGTTTCTCACGATGCACATGATAATTCAAGCAATTATATTGTAAAGAATTGCTGTTAATTGCTTTATCAGTATGGTATAAATTCAATTGACACGTAATAGTTGTCCATTGAATTACAATTATTAGTAGAAGCTGAAAAATGATTGTACCTTTGTTTAATGAACTTGTGTCCATTATCGACCGTGTTTATTTGTATCTTTATCGGCTGTATGAGTATAGACTGTCTATAGTCCAGAGAAATAAAAAGTTATATATTTGTAGTGAGAGGAAAGTTTTTCTGCTATGATATGAATGTGAATGAACAATTAATGTCAGCGACAAACTTGTCTACAAGTAATAAAAAACGTTAAAAAGAGAATAAAACCATGCTCAAACAACTAATAAACGTGTTAAAACGATAATGTTAGTTTCATGATAGTATATAGTTATATATGTTAGAGGAAAAAAATCAACATCAGTTTAGTCATACTCTACGTATTGATACTTCATGCTTTATTACTAATGCGTAGAATAATGATCATATAATCATGATATAAAGTTTATCCAACAAGGAAAACTATACTCTTTCCTGATACCAAACGATATATCGACATAGAATGTAACCTGATCTGTTCGGCGGCTGTCGTTTTCACAATCAATCTTGAGGGTGGGTGTGGGTGTGGGTGTGGGTGTAGATGTTTTACTCTTCTTTTATCCACAGCCACATTCACACACTCGAGTGGATGGCCCAGAACAAAGAACTCTGCTTTGTATTTCACATTTTAATTGCTGAAAACGTTTTATTAGAAAATAAAATATGCTACAAGATTCAAGGCAAAAAGTTCTACAAACCCCATAGTAAAGCTTATTTCAGTTTTCAAAAAAAATAAAATATGTCTGCGATCAATTGTGGAGGTACGTTATGATAGAATTTGCTTTCTAATAAAATATTTGTCAAAAATTAGAATATGAGCTGCGAAGTGCGATGATTTATTCTGAGTTACCCGTCACTTTCTATAGAGAATGAATCGTCGCGAAAGGGTTAATTCGAATAGTTATTGTGTAAAACTAGTTTGATGTGTTGATAAGGCGATTGGCTCACTATCAATCAAAATAGTCAATAATTCAGTTCGATTTCAGTGTCTATCGGTAGTCTTGTTTTGTCACTTTTATACGCTTTACCAAGTCCATATTTGTTATTTTTTTTCAATTTTATACATTCAAATCTATTGTAAGAAATTTTCAATGGATTTCCATTTCATTTTACATGTTGCTTACACTAACGAACAAAAAAATCTGCTTCGACATGAGATTCAAAGTCATACGCATTGCGCAATGTCAGACATCTAGGGTAGATGTAAAGTGTGATTTCGGCAGCAAATCTCACTACTTTATCGGTTCTCTTTCGGTAATGTAGATTGTTTTAATATCGACGTTCATCGAGCAAGATAAATTGAAAATATAATATTTTTTATGAATTTTATATATAACCATACTGAAAAATGATATTCAGTTGTTTCTTCATCATATATAGAGCACAATAACTCATGAATCTGTTCGTTTTTCGACTGACTACACTATCAAGATACAATTGAAAAGTTCAATTCTGTTAAAAGCAATCCAGATTATTCGAACTTCCGATAAGGTTCATAAACTGCAATACTGTCGTTATCTGTATAGATACAGAAAATGGGTCGATTCATCTTTCAATGTATCTTTACATGTTTATTTCAGTAAGATGTATAGTTTTATTAATTCACAAAAGAAAATTCACTCAAATATATCTTAAAAATTCTTGAATAAATATCATTGATGCAGTTGTATGGTGTGTACTGATCAATTTTTACAATGGCATTGTAGACGACCATTATCTAATTTACAAATACCTGTTCTGTAACCGCGATCTTGACAGTGATCTCTACATTGAGCTCGGTCGTAACTTGAGCCGTCGCAATCGAAATGGCGGACATCATCGTTTAATGCAGTTTCATTTGCAAACATCACTGAAAAATAGACACTCGTTTAACGATTAATAATTCTCCTTAATCATAATTACTTGAGTTTTCACGGAGCTCATTCGTTCCTTGAGCCATCAACAACAAAACAAAGAAGAATAAAATAGATATCACTTTTATTGAAGTCATAGTATCTATATAAATCATATGATCATATATATTTAAAATCGCTTCAGATGAATACTCACCTATATATATATATATCAGATTGATTGATTTGAATGAAGCTAAGAATTGATTTATAAATTCTGATGGTAGAACAAGATATATATATAAGGGAGAGATATCGTTATATTGTCACATGTGAATGGAAAACTGGCCACCAGATGACTAGGAAGAGTGAGAATTATGGATTTCTCCATGTAACGCCCACGATTCCAAACGAAATTGCATGTTATCTATCCAACATAATCATGTAATATTTCGTCATGATGATTCGTGTATGAATAATAGTGTGATTATACTTTTTTCCAATAAAAAAGAAACAAGGAAGTAAGCCCACGGAATGTGGAAATAGGACTGATAAGAAAACGATAAGCTACGAATTATCATCATAATGATTCATGCATCCTGTTGTAAAAGAGGAAATAGATGATTCTTTTCTTGGGCAAGTAATATCTTCAAAATCACCAATTTTTGTTTTCAAGTTCTTTGAGAATACTTTATATTCACTCGGAAAGATAAATGACTGGAGATAAGTAACAAAGAGCAAAATAAAAAGACCATTGGATGTTGTAATATCACCAAAACATGATCAATTGTTATCAACATTACTAGTCAAAAGAACATCAAAAATGAATTACGGTGTCCTGATTTCTACTCATTCAATCATCGAGCTTAATTCAATTAAAAAAACTGGTAAATTAATAAGTGAAATAGTCTAGATTGCATGATGTCTTGACAAGTGATTTCATACAGCAAAATATCTCTAAAATTATATTTATTGATATTATTGAAAGTTTTGTTGCCAAACAAGAGTGAATACTAAAGCTTTTTTTTATACACAGTCAAGACTGAAGTGATTATTATGTATGTAATAATATGATCCTACCGAACCATTCTTTCCATTGATGAAAAAAATTGTATAACATGTGATTTAACAAAAAGAGTTTTAGCCATATTCAGTACTACAATATGAATAACAATTAATGAAACTTTATAAACACAATGATAATGGTAAACATTGCCTTTCAAGAAAGTTAAGAATGTTTGAAAACGAATTATTTGAGTTTATGAGTAAATATGTATACTTATAACGTCATTTTATAAAATAAAATACTGACAATCGATCATCATCATCAATAAATGTTCCATTTTGTATCTATTTAATTACTATTTTTCTTAAAAGAATCCCTACGGAATGAAATTCATCAGAAACACATCGATTTCACAGCGCTGTAACGTCAATATCGTCATCCGCCTTCCAATAAGAGCACATGCTATTTTCTCACAAGCAATGATTCAATATTCATATCTTTACTACTGTCTTTTCAAGTTGAAAGCGATGACTAAATATGAATAAGCTGTGTAAAAAAAAGTGTCGTATTTTTTATCTATCTTACGACATAAAATCTTGTTATGTTAAGCATAGATATGTTGATACTTTTCTTGTTAGTTTTACTCAAACGACAAAACAAATAATGCAAAGAGATTTATTTTAGATATCTGTGATCAATAGCGATGACCGTTTCATTGCGCTTAAAAGAGCTTTGATAAACAGATTTTAAATCTCTATGAAATAAAACTTTCATAATCAAAAGCATCTTGAGGGTATGGATATGGGAGACGAACAGATCAACATTCACCCACATCCCAAGAAATTCCGACTCGGATTACTGCCTCCACGAAATCTCCGAGAAAACTCAAAACTGGCCGTTTCCTTGCCTTGTTGGCTAGCTTGGGGATGGAAATAAATGAATCATGAAGAGAAACAAAGTTCAATATTGAGAGTGGGTGTGGGTGGGTATTATTGTAGATACTATAATTATCTCTCACACCCACACCCTCAAGATGCAGCTGATTTCTCCGTAAACATGACTGAGGAATATTCCTTTGTTTTTCGAACTATAAATAAATCCATCTATCACATATTGTTTCTATTGGTTCAAGGAACGAGAATTTTCTATATTTTGTTTAATCGATTCAAATTAGAGATAAAGGATATGTCGTTATTTTTTTCTTTTAGATAATCATGTCTCTTCTTCTCGATCGTATTCCAATCGAAATCTTTCATATAATCTTCGATTATTTCTGGGCTCATGAAATTCTCCATTCATTTAATAATATTAGTAATTATCTGGATAGTATTCTATCAAACTATAACCGTTACTTGATCAATTTCGAATCCATTCGTAAATCTCATTTTGATCTTCTCTGTCGTTCCATTCGACCAGAACAAGTGATTACTTTAATTTTATCGGATAAAATAGAAACAATCAATCAATCCCAATTATTTCAATCGTTATTTTCCATTGAACAATTTACGCATTTGCGTGCATTAAAACTTATCGAATTAGATGATGATGGTGAATCGTTTTTCTCCAGTTTATACAAAATGCCAAAACTATTATCTCTTGAAATCAATACCAAAATAAATGTTCCATTGATAAAACGTTTACCATCACTCGAAACATTTATTATTAATATTCCATCTGGTATACATTTTAATCTTGATCCATCGATTTCGATGATTCAATTTAAACAATTACGGCACTTGACATTATCCAATTGTAGCTGTCGACAATTACAAAAAATCTTTGATCAAGCTGTTCAGCTTACATCGGTGAATATTTCTTTTACGTTCTTAATCTCGGATGAATTACATGCATTTGTCAATTTTCATCAAGAAAAAACAAGATTATCTTCACTTATTTCTCTAAATTTGTTCGTTAATGGAGGTGGTAAGTATATAAATCATGCAAAATCATATTTACCATTTGTTTCTTTTTCTGGTCATAAAATAATGCGTAGTTATGTCGAACGATTTCTTGCTCCATTACAACGTTTACGACGATTAGAATTGGTCATTCCTTTTAGTGCTGAACATTCATTATTTGATGCAGATCAATGGGAAAGATTTCTTTCAAACCATTTACCACGATTATCAACATTTAATTTCAACATCTCTTCTTGGGGTAGCGATACAAATATCATTGATCAATATCGTCGTCCATTCTGGCTGAATAGACATTGGTATGTTGCTTGTAATGATGATCATTCGTCTCTTTTAACTGTGCCATACTTTGCATCAACATTAATGAATCATTCATCCACTCCATTATCGCCAAATTGTACCACATTACCTATCGAACAACATCATATCTTTTATGATTGTGTCACTGATTTTACATTCGATTTCGATGAATGCAAATTACCTTCTCGTTATAATTATGTGAAAAAACTCTTTCTTCGTTGTTCTCATATTGAAGATAATGTTGTCGATCTCTCACAAGTACAAACATTTATTGTCAGTACCACTGAATGGTCATTGTACAAGATTATCACATTAATTAAAGAAGCAATGCCAGCTGTTAATTGTCTTAGTTTGAACTATGCTTATCCTCGTGTATCTTATCAATGTTTGGAAAATATTTCTCTAAAACAAGTTCAAAACTTATGTTTGCCTCAATATGGAAAATCTGAAGGAATTAAACCATTTAATTGGTCGCAACTCTTTCCATGTGTCGAACGATTACATATTTCGATTAATTCCAAAAGTCAAATTAAATGTTTACTCAATCAATTTAGGAATCTGATCAGTGGATATTTTTATGTTGGTTTCGGTCATCAGAATAAAAATAAATCAATTCAAATAACACGTTCATGGTTACAGAAACAAATATCTAGTTCAAAAGGAAAAATTACAAAGAATTTTACTTATCGAATCGACAATCAATTCTCATTTTCATTATGTTTATGGATCGGTGAAAATTCATATTAGAATCATCTTTATGAATAGGTGTTTATTTTTAGTTAGATCAAACATTACAAATTAATGATGCATAATGCCGGTGTTTATCATTGTAATAGACAGAACAGTTTTGTTTCTTAATTTCTTTTACTTTATTGTAAATAGAGCAACTGTTATGCTCGCGAAAGTAGAAATTCTAACTTCATTAACAATTATGATTAATGTTTTTTTTTATTGTATTTCACTTCTTATCTTTAATAATATACGATTTGATGTTACTTGAACATGTCATTGGAATTTGTTATTTAAAAGTTTGACTCAACAAATGTCGATAGATTTAGCAAAACAGAGGAGAACTGCTGTGTCATAATTGACAACGAGAATTTGGATCCTATGAAAAAAATCATGAATATTTTTTCGGTTGGTATAGTTTACTAATAGTTATATTGAATAATCGCGAAATTTAGTTTGAAAAAAGATATTTTATTTATAATTTATTCATGTTAAACCAATTTTACTAAAAAATAAACTAAAAACTCATTTCCATTGTAAATAAATATGTTCATAGTCACGTTGAATTGTGTAATTAACAAGTAATTTTTCCGAATTAATCATTTTTTCAAATTTTTTTACCATTTCATCATCAACTGTTGGAATATGAAAACACAATAAACGAAGACGTTCAGTCAATTTACAATCAATTTTCTCCAAAATATTTCGTACAAAAATTTCAACATTGATCTTATTTGCATAATCTATTTTAAGATATACCATCGAAGAACAAAGTCTCATAAGAAAATCAATATCTTCAATTTTAATCATTTTCCTCAAATAAACATATTTAATTTGACTTGTATTTTTTATCGAAGAAAGAATATCAATTTCTTTTGAAGATAATTTTCTTGGTTTATTTATTGATAAAGAATGAAGTTTTAGTGATATGAGTTGAGGTAATGCACCAAGTATTTGAATTAATAAACCAATAAAAATCTTATCATAGGGAATTTCAACATGATAAATTTGTGAAATAAATAAAACATGATAGATTTTATCGATTAGTACTTCATAAGATTTGTTATAAGGAATATCATGGAGAATTAAGCGATTAGATTGAGAATGTCCGGTGAAAGAATTAATAATTTTATCTTGTGTATCTTCATACCATCGTTTTCTAAAAATAATAAGATGGTTAATGTAATATAAGATCGTTTTTTTATTGACGTACTTCAATGGTTGAATTAAATACTTGTTAAATTCATAATCGATTGTAATGTTAACTCTCATTTGTCGCTCGATCCAAAATGGTGAATTGAATTGAATTGGTTCGTCTATGCATACAGGAGGTGAATAATAATCATCTGTATCTTCATTTAACTCTAAGGAAAATTTTTCCAAGTGAGGTAAATATTTTATAATTAATTCTTTCCATTGATCATCATCACGATAAGAACTATCTTCACAATTCATACCAATAGTAACACATAAAACTTTTAATTTGGAATCTATTCTTCTAATAAATATTTTAAATTCATCAAAGAATAAAGAAGAAATACATATCCGTAAATATGTTAAATTTGATAATGTTAGAGGTAATATGGTTTCATAACTCGGATCAATTTTGTATGTATGTAAAAGATTCAATCGACGAAGTTGGGGTGTATAAGATATGATATTCGAAAGCTGTTCGAACGTACAAAAATGATGAATATCCATATATTCAATAGTACTAAATTGTTTATGAATAGGTGGTGACAATGAAGTCGATGTATCTCCGCAACGTTTTGTGAATTTGAAATATTTTAACAATGGTAATGTGAAAACGATTCGATAAATATTCGTTAGATCTTCTAAATGATCCGATAAGTCGATAGTTAATGAAAAAAGACGTGGTAGACAAGGTAACTCAATAAGAAGTGACATAATTTGGTCTGAATGAATTTTCTGAAGAACAAGTGATTCGAGACGAGAAAAAGTTGAGTTGATAGTAAACTCTGCACAAAGTTGATTCATACGAAATGGAAGACACACATAAATCGAAAATATTTGTTGTTTATTTAAAAGTATAAATTGTTTCCATTTATTCATATGTTGTTTTTTTGACAGTCTAAAATGAAATTTAATTTTAAGTAGATAAGATGAAGATTTAACAAGTTGTTGAAAACGTTCATTAAGATTTAAAAATGCATAATAGACGTCACAACCATCGAGATAATCGAATATTTCGTAGAACATTTCATTAGATAGATTTTCAATTGAAGTACTAAATGATAATTTATATATATATATGTAATAGTATAATCTTGTTTAGTCTAACTTACGTTTGTACATCAGTATCGACCTTATCTCGCGCGACTGTTATAGTTTTATAATAAAATCGATTAAAACGTAATTCTCGTTTGATTTGATTCATCTTGTTATTAGAAAAATTCAATATGATCTGAAAAAAACATTTATCGATATGTTTGTTGGTTACGAAAATAATAGCATATGAAAGAAAATAAGAATTTCAATGCTTTTCTTACACTTGAAAGAAAAGAATGATTAGTACACGAACGTCTTCGTCATTAACAGTACCGATTTACAATTTTTAGATTCAGATTCGAGAAATTTCGTTCATTTCGTCTTCTTCATCGATTACTTTACCACTACTAGGATAATCTCTATCTAGATGTCACCTACACACAATATTTTTTTCGTTTAGTTGAGTTTTCTGTGTCTAGAAGATAATAACAAACATGTCATAGGTATGGTTTTAGTTGTATTTTCATTTGAGTCAAATCATTTCAAATGCATCGGTTTCCATATTCATTTTTTTAATGATCAATATCTCTATTAAAAACAATGTTTATCAGAATCGCTTAACAATATCTTGTATTTTCTGTGGAAACAAACCAAATTTCCTATACTATATCGTTTAAAGGTTACTCAATAATAATAAAGAGAGAGAGAAAGAATACCATTGTTTTCATTGACGACGATATCAGTCAATGCAAATCAATGAATATAGCATATATAATCTTAGAAAAGTACATATTACGTAGACAAATAAATATGAAAGATTTCTTGGTTCAGTTAGATGATTTACCGGATGAAACTCTTATGTCTATATTTAAAAAATTGTGCAATTTTGAAGTACTTTATTATTTAATGGATGTTAATCAACGAATCAATAGAATTGCACGTGATAGAATTTTTACTCATCATTTATGTTTATTAGAATATTGTCGAATCGACGATTCTTCGATTCCATTATCAGGTCCAATACTTGGTCGGTTTTGTTCAAAAATTTTGCCTGAAATTGGACATCAAATTGAAACTCTCTATCTTGAAAGAACATCAATAGAACGTGTACTTCGTGCTACAAACTATCCAAATTTAAATAACCTTGGTTTATGTGATATAGACGACGATAAACTAGTTATGTCTCTCTTCTGGTAAGAGCTTTTCTTTGTAAAATTTCAATTAGTTATTGAAAAAACAAAATGATTTCTTTGGAACATCTTAATAGAATTAAAAATTATTTATACAAAATTATTTTTCAAGATTAATATAGAGAAACACCAATAATATAAATAAGTGAGATAGAACACAACATTCATCATATATATATATAAGAATGGAAATGTTTATCTTAGATAGCTTAATCGACTCAATCGAAATACATATGAGAAATATTTTTTATTGTTAATTTTAAAACTTCATTTAGATACAAATTCTTTAATTCATTTGTTTAACAATCAAATTTCATCACTCTTTATCAGTTTTAATAAAAAAAACAACTCGTTTGTAAACAATACCAGCTATTCGTATATATTTGCAAAAATCTTAACAATATTTACTAATCTAAGATGTTTAAAACTCAATCCATATTTACCCATTAGTGGCACTTTGTTTCTTGGTATGACACTTGAAACTGCTATCTCTCCAACTTTATTAGAATTACATATCAATGTCTCTGATATGACAGACTTTAATCATATACTAGATGGACGCTTTGATCAACTTCGAATACTTTATATTAACATTGATAGTATTGGGATTTACTATCCCTATAAAGAACTAAATGTAGGTAATTTTTATTATATTTTGTTTGTTTAAATGAGCTGGTTTATTTTTATTTTTAGAAAAACCTATTACCAAATTTACGGATTTTCTCTTTGTGTTGCTATTGTACGATATGTATAGATAGTTTTAATAAATCACTTGTGCCATTTCTACGTCGAATGATAAATTTGGAAGAACTTGATTTAAATATTAACGTTCTATGTTATGAAAAAGTTATTGATGGTGATATATTGAAGAAAGATATTATGATTTATATGACACGATTATATAAATTCACATTTAATATTTGTTCAACCATTAAACATCGTAATCAAACCAATTTTTCATTAAATGAATCTATTGCAAAAACATTTAAAATTTTTTCTAATGATCAAATAATTACTAGTATCAATCATTTCGAAAGATATAGTAAATGCCGTATTTATTCATGTCCATATCAATGGAGAACGTATGATGATATAACAAACAATTTTCGAGATGGATTATTTACCAATGTTACTCAAGTATCATTATATGATGAACATCCATTTGAAGATGAATTTTTTCTTCGAATTTCCAAATCATTTCCATTTATGAAACAATTAAAAATACACAATTTGAAAGCTCAACAGAATAAATCAAACAATGATAATCAAATGTTATCAACTATTAAATATCCCAATCTTACTCGACTGGATCTTTTGCATACTCATGATGATTATATTGAACTATTTTTATTTAATATGAAGATGTCTTTGCCAAATAACCTTCATCTTCGTGGTCGTTATCAATCACTGAAAAGAGTGACACAAAATTTTACAAGATATATAACAGAAAATAATTGTACTAAACTTGCTACTCTATATATTTTAATAGTGAATCAAACTGATGAATGTCATATCAAAAAATATTTTCCTTATACATGTATTCATAATAGTGGTGATTTTTTATTGTCTAAATAAAATAGGTCTAGTTGTATGTAATGAAATGGTTGAAAACGGCAAAACAGAAAGAATATATAACAAAGATAAGGGTGTGGTTGTGAGTGCGGGTGTGGTCACGACAGAAAATGAACTGAATACCCACATCCATACCCTCATGATCAAAAAGGTATTGATGGTGATATATTGAAGAAAGATATTATGATTCATATGCCACGATTATATAAATTCACATTTAATATTTACACAACTACTGAGTGTCGTAATCAAACCAATTTCCCATTAAATGAATCTATTGCAAAAACATTTAAAAATTATTCTAAATATAAAAACATTTTTTGTATTGATCATTTCGAATATGTCAAGTAATCGGGAAAATAAAAATTTGGAAAAAAGAAATAAATCATCTCGAAGACTTTGTCGTGTGTGGGTGTGAGTGAAAGGGTAACGATCTCTCACCCATACCCTAGTGTCAGCCATCGGTGGTCCACGTAGCCTCGAAAAGGTTAATGAAAGATGGAAAATGAGGCATGATCAAGTTTTTCTTTTTCGGTTCATTCGATGATGAATACACTTTTTTAAACATAATTCTCTGGCATCAATATGCATGTTGCCAACTTACGTGATTCATTAAATAATTCATCATATAAAAAAGCCCTTTTTCTCACTAGCAATTACCAAATAACTTACATGACTGAAAACGTTTTTTCTCCGTAAAAAGAAAGAAAATAATTCTTTTTCCCGGAAAAGCTCGATGTCTGGCAACCATACAACAATATTTCATTATTGCATTTTTGTCGTTCTGCATCTGTTGCTTTTCATACCAACATCATAAACAGCCAAAGAAAAAACATTTCGCAAGGAAATAGACACCTGCACAACCAAGCCGGTTTTGATTACTACTTCACTACTGAACTCTACACAGTCACTTAGATCGGAAGAATTCGCACAGTCAATAATGTACAGGAGAAAACCAACAGCAGCTATCAAATCAGATGGTGCAACAAGTGCACATGTAGTTCCAAAAGATGCAGAAGGTCCTCAACATATCGATATCCAACAGATGCAAAATGTTCTTCTAATCTGGTTAGACAGTAATATTGACGAAACAAATGACGACTGTCAAAATACAATCACTAAATTACGACGAGCTGTTAATGACACCAATACATTTACAGATGTTGATCAATGCCTTGAATTCATTCAAACAATCATCGACAAAAAAATATGTATGATCATATCTGGGTCACTTGGACAACATTTTGTGCCTCGTGTGCACAATATGTCTCAAGTTGATTCACTTTTTATATTTTGTGGTAACAAAAAACATCATGAACTATGGGCTAAAGATTGGCCAAAAATAAAGGGTGTCTTCACAGATATTACCCACATCTGTGAAGCAGTCAAGAAAGCTGCTCATCAATGTGAGCAGAATGCCATTCCCATGAGTTTCGTGAAAACAAATAAAAAGTTGGATCAACTAGATCCTTCTTTTATGTATACCCAAATCGCCAAAGAAATTATATTAACCATCCAATTCAAACAAAACCATATCCAAGATTATTTTGACTACTGTCGCGATGCTCCTACTGACAGCGAAGCAGATATAGGTAACATTAATCAATTAGAAAATCAATATCATAACAAAACACCCATCTACTGGTACACCAGTGACATATTCCTGTGTCCCATGCTCAATCGTGCATTGCGATTGATGAATGGTGATATCATCACACGGATGGGCTTCTTCATTGGTGATCTTCATCGACAAATTGAACAGCTGCATCAGGACCAATATGTTGGTACAACTGCTGCTAACTCCTTCACCGTTTACCGTGGTCAAGGTTTATCTAAAGAAGATTTTGAACAAATGACGAAAACCAAAGGCGGTCTGATTTCATTCAACAACTTCTTGTCTACCAGTAACGATCGTGACGTTTCCTATGCTTTTGCTGAAAGCAATCAGGTCAATCCGGATTTATTTGGAATACTTTTCGTTATGAAAGTAGATCCATCTCAACCAACATCAACATCACCATTTGCTTCAATTGCTGGGATTGGCAAGTTCCAAGAAGAAGAGGAAGTCTTATTTTCTATGCATAGCGTGTTCCGTATCCACGATATTAAACAGATAGGTGAAAATAACCGCTTGTATGAAGTTAATTTGACACTTACTGCTGACAATGATCCAGAGTTGTCTAGACTTACAGATTACATTCGACAAGAGAGTTTTCCAGACGATGAAGCCTGGTACAGATTAGGTATGGTACTAATTAAAATGGGCCAATCCAACAAAGCTGAAGATATTTATCAAGTTTTACTTGATCAAACTAAAGATGATAAAGATAAGTCGTCTATTTATCATCAACTTGGTGCGATCAAATATAGTCAAGGAAAATATGAAAAAGCACTTATATTTTATGAAAAATCACTTGCTATCGATCAAAAGACGCTTCCTACCAATCATCCTCATTTAGCTAATTCCTACAATAACATTGGTGCAGTGCATGCCGACATGGGTAATTATTCAAAAGCACTTTTATCTCATGAAAAAGCTCTTGAAATCAAACAACAATCACTTCCACCCAATCATCCTGATTTGGCTTGTTCCTACGAAAACATTGGTTTAGTGTATGATAGCATGCGTACGTATCTCGAAGCACTTTCATTTCATGAAAAAGCTCTTGAAATCAAACAACAATCACTTCCTTCCAATCATCCTGGTTTAGCTTGTTCTTACAACAACATTGGTAATGTGCATATAAAGATGTTTAATTATCCGAAAGCACTTTCATTTCATGAAAAAGCCCTTGAAATCAAACAACAATCACTTCCTCCCAGTCATCCTGATTTGGCTTCTTCATACGGTAACATTGGTAATGTGCATTACAGCATGCGTAATTTTCCAAAAGCACTCCCTTATTATGAAAAAGCCCTTGGAATTCAACAACAATCACTTCCTCCCAATCATTGTGATTTGGCTTCTTCCTACAACAACATTAGTAATGTGCAGTACTACATGGCTAATTATCCCGAAGCACTTTCATCTTATGAAAAAGTTCTTGAAATCAGACAAAAATCACTTCCTCCCAATCATCCTGATCTGGCTAAGTCCTACAACAGCATTGGTGCAGTGCATAATAGCATGGGCGACTATCCAAAAGCACTTTCATCTTATGAAAAAGTCCTTGAAATCCGACAACAAACACTTCCTTCCGGTCATCCTGATTTGTGTATATCCTACAACAACGTTGGTAAAGTGTATGAAAGCATGGGTAATTACTCAGAAGCTTTTACATTTTATGGACATGCTATACCGATTAGAGAAAAATGATTACCTTCAAATCATCCTCGTCTTCAAGACTGTAGAAGAAACCTCGAAGATGTAAAAAACAAATAATAATTTGTATTGCTATGAATCTTATCTTATGAAAGAGAAAAAATAAACTTTTTAAACAAGAATAGAATTGTTTTAAATGTACGCGCGCACAGAAAAACTCTAATCTTATTGAGACACAAATAGATGCCAACACCAATTGGTAAAGTAAACAATACCTATTAAAAGACATGTATTGTAGAAAAAAACTTCCACGCTATAAAACTATTGTGTCTTAACAAGGTAGAGTTTCTGTATGTTGAGTAAGGCAAAGAACGGCCGCTCAACAGGCTGTTAAAAGTAACGAAGAGAGGGAAACAGAACTGTATTTTATTCAGTACTGTGTATTACTCAGGTCGAGCTTGCACGGTCCTAAACGACAGTTTATAGGAAAAAACGGAGATCTACGACTGTCGTATATGTAAAAACAACTGCGCACTTTTATTAATAATGAGTATGTTTTGTTTAATTTAGTTCTTATATCAGATAGTTAAAATATATACAGCAAAAAGAGTTAATGTATTTGTTCTTAGTTTATTTTTATTTATTTTAGATTATTCTAATACACATGTCAACGAGCAAAACATATATTTTTATTCGTTATCTTTTTTGTTTTAGATCATTGTAATATACGCAACGACGTACAGTGAGTATATGTTATATTATTATGTGTAAACATAAACGAATAGTCAATATAGTTATTTTTTAAATACATTTTTATCCAGCAACAGGCCGTGGTTATACGATATTTGATCAAAACATGATCTTGTACGAAAGAAGTAATGGTTGACCTGGTTGGTTAAAAATTTATGAAAAGGTTGATGATTTGCTAAGGATACATGTACTTATTTAATTAATCATTATAACCCAGATCAATGATTTCTGAAGCAGTATTCCATAAACTTCCAGCAAAAATCATTAAGAAACTCACAGGTTTCGTCAGGAGCCCTGCCGTAAAATGCCAAGAACTCCACCGTGGAATCGGTT
>CAJNOI010000020.1:182017-204350 GCA_905250115.1 Adineta steineri | reverse complement strand
CAAACGGAAAGAAGAGTGAAACTACATCCGCAACGACAACAAAAGAATCTATAACAAAAACAACAACAATAATTAAAACAAAAATGTCGACAACACGATCATCACCATCATCAACCTCAGCAACATCAACAACAACATTAACTACATCATCAACAATAACTTCAACAACAACAACAACATCATCAGTAGCAGAAGTAACATCATCAACATCTACAACGACAACAGCAGAAGCAACATCCACAACAACAACAACAACAACGACAGCAATACCGAGTAAGTACTATGTTGAATCCTTTGTAGTGACTCAAAAGATGATTACTAGAAGTGACGATATTTAAAATTTTTGATTTTAACTATTGAATGAGCACCGTCTAAATAGACAACATTAGAGAACATTTTCTATCAGAGGTCGAAATAGGGCCAGTTTTTGATGATTTTATTTGATCTACATTCATTCAAGTATTATATACTCTCGCCCTGCCCAATAGTACTAAATGAAAACATTATTAATAAACAGGTTTTCATGTGATAGAGCTCATTGATCATTTTCGTAATCACTCATAGGGGTAAGAAAGTTCCATATTAGTTCCGTTCTTAGGAACTGTACTAACAGTTCTTTTGAAAAGAACTGAACTGTACTAACAGTTCTTTGAATAGAACTGAACTGTATCAACAGTTCTTCGAATAGAACTAAACTCTACCAAACAGTTCTTTGAAAGGAACTTAACTGTATCAACAGTTCTTTCAGAGGAACTGGTCGGTTTCAAATCTGTTTTTATTTACGAAAAACTAGTTTTCAGACAGTTCAGTTCTTTGAGTGGAACTAAACTGTTTGGTAGAGTTCAGTTCTATTCTATTCAAAGAACTGTTGGTTTAGTTCAGTTCCTTCCAGAAGAACTGAACTGGTAGTTCTTTTGACCAGTTCATCCGAACTTGGAACTATGAACTGTCCTACCCCTAATCACTCACTCCCACCCACTGTCAAGATGATCAGAGAATAATTCTACACGTTGAAGTATTAGTTGACATAATATCGACATGAGACATTTCTATCAACATATAATCTCATGTTCTAGGTCGCATTTGTATAGAGTTGAATAATTCAAAAAAATATCTTAGTAAGATAAACTGCAAACTTCAAACTCGAGAAAAACGCTTTTCACCATCGTCATCAATTAACTCTTAGTGTACTGATTTTCTCATGAGAACGATACGAGAATTATATTCTTTTACTCACAGTTACATCCTCAATGACATTCATTCTTATCTACATCCTGACACGTGCATACACCATTCATCCAAGATGGTGAAAATACATCTTGTTTTCACTATGTTGAACAATGTAAAATGACTTTCACCCAAAGTTCAAGATTCGATCATTATTCATCATAATTGAACTGTTAGACGATGGTTGAATTTCATTAGTTAGCAACATCAGTAGAACTCGAAAAATATCAATGAAGTAGTTTATAACATATTTTTGATTAATCTAATTTAACATTTTATAATGAATCTTATCTTAATGATGAAAACAAAAAGAAGTTTACTAGAAGTTTGAAATCATTTAGTCTATAGTCGATGGATAGTCAATTTATGCATATAACAGATTCTAAGTTATTTTCAGAAGAACATTTTTTACTCACTTTTCTACCTTATTTAGAACGAACAATGACAGGAACCATGAGTGTCGCACGATTTGGTCACACAGCATCCACATTAGCAAATGGATTAGTATTAGTTGCTGGTGGATACAATAATAATACTTCTCTCAATAGTGCTGAATTGTACAATCCAGCAGCAGGCATTTGGACAACTACAGGAAGCATGAATACCACACGAGCATATCACACATCATCGACGTTAGCAAATGGATTAGTATTAGTCACTGGTGGAATAAGCAACGGTGTTTATCTCAATAGTGCTGAATTATACAATCCAGCAACAGGCATTTGGACAACTACAGCACGCATGAGTGTCGTACGACGATCTCATACAGCATCCACATTAGCAAATGGATCAGTATTAGTTGCTGGTGGACAGGTCACCAGCACCACTTCTACCAATAGTGCTCAATTGTACAATCCAGCAACAGGTACTTGGATAACTACAGGAAAGATAAGCCTCGCACGCTTTTATCACACAGCATCCACATTAGAAAATGGAAAAGTATTAGTTGCTGGTGGACAGAGCAGTGGTGGTGTTGTCAATATTGCTGAGCTGTACAATCCATCAACAGGCACTTGGACAACTACAAGAAACATGAGTAACACACGAGCAATTCACACAGCATCCACATTAGCAAATGGATTAGTATTAGTTACTGGTGGAACCAATGGCGTCACTCTTAAGAGTGCTGAGCTGTACAATCCATCAACGGGCACGTGGACAACTACAGGAACTATGAGTAACGCACGAGCAGTTCACACAGCATCCACATTAACAAATGGATTAGTATTAGTTACTGGTGGAGAGAACACTGGTGGTTATCTCAATAGTGCTGAATTGTACAACCCAACAAAAGGTATTTGGACAACCACAAGAAACATGAGTGCGGAGCGACGATTTCATACAGCATCTATATTAGCAAATGGATCAGTACTAGTTGCTGGTGGAGGGAACGAGGGTGGTCATTTGAATAGTGCTGAGCTTTTTCAATTGATATAGACAAAATGACGTTTTCTTTCGTGAACTGAAAGTCATTCATTTTTTCTATATGTAATCAAACTATTTAATCATGCACATTTCTTAATAAATTATCATTCATCAAATAATATGTGAGTTTCAGTAATATTCCGAAGTGATATTGTATAGTGGTTGTTGAAGAAGAGTCATAGTTGATAAAAGACAGATCACTATCTGTACAACTGAGTGGGTATAAATATAAATGTCAGGAATATTAATCATTCCTTGTTACTAGCTATATGTATTCTGATCAGAGTCAATTCACATGTGATGATAAAGTATGAGTAATCGTTCTTAAATGAATATCGGAAATGAATAACTCAATAATACATTGGAACAAATCAATTTTTTCCAACTATACCTTTTTTTTGTCAAATAGTGTGAGCAGTTTAATTGCTGTGTTTTAGAAACGGTAGGTGTGGGTCTTTTATCTTTTACCTACACTCAGCTATTTATGTGAACGATGTCAAATGATCTTTTACAGTAAAGACACATCTATGTTTGTTTAACGATGGTTTTGTTTTTCGCACAGATATGAAGGATAGATGAAATATGAGAACAATAAAAACTTAGAAATCTACTGGATTGTAATGAAGAAAACAATAATATGCATAGAATACGTTCATTAGTTGTCGATCGAACGTGACATAACTTGTATACTGACTTTACTCTTTAGACTAATTCATATGTGTCATAGTTATGTTGATATTAACAATGAATGGATATTTTTATTTAAGACAATCGAAACAAAAATGAACAAATACACTATTAAGTCATGAATGTTATTTTCTGATCAATTGTTATATTCTAGAACTGCTTGGATATGCTGAATGCATAGAATAGACATCGTATGAGAGCATCATATCAAATTCTAATGACTTATATTTTTTTATGTACGTCATACCCAACAGAACGTTCATTTCTCTAGATGACTACTGCGATACCAAAAAAACTTGAAGAATAATCTATTAAATGAAATTAGTTTCGTTGGAAATTAGACATGGTATTCTGATGTATGAGAAGATATGCTGTCGTTGACCACAAATGTTTTTATTACTTTGTATGTTCACTTTGGTATTTATTTCTTATTAGCTTACGTAATTATTGTTACTAAAGTAATGTAATGTAGCAATCCTGGTTACTAGATTGAATAATAAACTATTTTAGGTTATTTTTCTATTTTGAGACGCCTGTCTTTTTAAAGAAATATCGTGAACTATATCATCAATTTTTGTACTAATCAATTAGCATGCATTCTTATTTAAACTTTTTGATAATATTTTATTTCATTGAAGAGTATGGATAAGAGTGATGTATGTATTACTCATCTATTTTCATAGGTATGCATGTTTACAGTAATAGATTTCCGTTCAAAATAGAAATGCTTTTATCTCCTTTGATTTCTTACTATCAATCTTGGATAAGAAAATAATTAATTGTCTTTGATTATTGAATAACTGCTCTGGCATAATTAATATTTTTGTACATTGTAGGTAGATTCATATCCTTAAGAAATCTGAATCTGAATATTTCTTCATTGTAATCAATTTATTTTGTTCTAGCTAATAGATATAAGTAAAACGTAAAATACACAATTTAATAGAATATTTTAAAAATCTATATTTTCTTTTTAAAAACAAATATTCGTCGATAACGATAATGTGTTGAGAAAAACTGATTACAATTATTTTTTCCATAAATATATCTTGCAAAACGAATGGACAAGTCATTGAATCTACAAAATATCTTATTCTTTACTATCTCAAACACAGAACTATATTTGCATATATAATTGTCTTTCGAATGGAACGGTAGCAATATATATACACTGGATTCTAGTGCTCGATGAGCTGAATCTCGTAGTATATTTTATTTTTCCTTACAAATACTTCATTTGAGAAAAGCTGATCAATTCCAGTAGTCATTTTTTTTTACTTTAAAAGTGTCTCAAGATAATTTCTGGATATATAACCAAATCTCTTCTGAGAATCTTAAGAACACCACCAAGTGTAGCAATAATAAAATTGAATTTTAATAGATATATTTCTCATTTATCATTCCAGAATAATATAAATATAGACTTGTGTACTAAACATTATCTAAGTTTTAATATGTTCTTTCAAATTTTAATTAGCTTCCTGATGTCTATAATGAATTTTAGGTACTCCAGTAGTATCTAACTATTAGTATGGCACCATAACTTTTGGAGTTTTTTTCCTTGATTCAAAATTTTTTCAAGTATCTAATTAACTAAAACAAAAGTCATTAAATATTCTCTAACCTTGATAATTATGTATTGTCTGCTTATATTTTTTTACATTACAATACAGATCGTGATTTATATAGCGATTACAAACTGGGCTTATAAATATTTTATTTAATAAGTTTCAATTAAAAGATAAACCGATGAATTCTATTGTCCATTTCAAAATCTTAAATGAACATTGACAATAAAATATAGATAATTACCAAGTTAAAAATAAGTGCAACAACCTTCATTTGACATTAAAATATAATCTCAATGTATTTGAATACATATAATTTTACCTTAAGAAGACTAACTTGTAATACATCGAATACTACAATTGACAACAAATTAAACATACAATCTCATTTAAAAACATTTCATGTATGGATGCATTCGACACATTTATATTTTATTTAGAAAAGAAAAGCAATTAACTAAACGAATTGGTTTTTTTTTGCAATATGTAAATATGTTTTTCTATTTATTCTAGGTCTGAATTAACTTCTTCCTTTTTTTTATCTACTGAATATTCTAATACCACATGAATATCTATGTAAACTATCAGTACACACCGCAAATATTGTTCCAAAAATTTCGCTTGTGTAAAGAATAGGTTTTTTTTCTAAACACAAGTATTTAATAAGTGAGAAAGCAAAAACAAACACGTTCAAAACATAAGTATTATGATCATGAAGTTAAAATGATAGATAAAAATTAACCTATCACATATCCAGTATATATATATTGTTTGCGTGACTAGATGCAAACTGGAAGATATATATGTATATATGCTGTCATAGAATTATTTATTTCTTTCCAAAAAATGTATCCCAATGAGATTTTCGTCCATAAGCATTCGATAATCGATTTCGACGAACTGGTGATCGAGTAGCCATTGGAATAAATTGTTGATTTGCCGGTACGAAATATTCTGGTTGACTTGCTAATATGGATTTATAATCATTTTTTTTATGTACTGGTATTTGAGAATCTTTTAGTAGAGCCACTAAATCTGAATAAGTTGGAGTATCAATAAATAAGTCTCTCAACATGTTCTTATTATATGCTCTAGTTTGAAATGATCGAGCTTGTGCTAAACGAAGAATAATAAAAATTTACATATATTTCATAAATTTGGTTTTTTCTTACCAGATGAAAAAATTATACATATTAAAACAGCTAAGAATATTAAAGATTTCATTTTGGTATGCTAAAAATACCAAAGGTGATGATGAATGAATGAATTCAAATATCGACTATGTCTATATATATATATATATAAATATGTAATCAATAGGAGTTGAAAAGAAGAAAGATCATTTATATATTTGTCTGTAAAATGCCTTTTTAATAGAAAGCAGAGAAGAAAAATGAAATTGAGAGTATTTAACCGATGTCGTTGCGACAACAACGACGTCACGCCTACGTGCGACAATTTAAAAAAAAATCTATGCATGTACCTTTATTCATCATCTCAAATTTTTCAGAAAAGGCAAAAAAGTGCGTTTATGAAACAATGGATTAGATATATTGTATATATATATATGTGTGCCAAAATATTTTCTAGCAATATGCTAACAAGTCAAGTTGACAATATACTTAATGTAGATTAAGTTCAATAATATTCTAGATGAATGGAATTGGTAATTTTGTTGAAGGCGTTTGGTAAATACTGATGAAATTCTAACACAACAAAAACTATGAATAATAGAGAGTACAAACCCATCTGATGATTATATAGATATATTGCTCATTGACAACAAATGACTGGTCCATATATTTGACTATCAATGAATAATCAGTTTATTTAAACCCCTATTGAAATTTCGATTAAAATCTATTCGTCAATTTGTTTCAAAAAAGAATTTTTTTGTCTTATACGTTTTTTTTTATTCCATAAAATTTTTCTTGAATAAATAAAGGCATATTCTATTGCATATGTAAACAGGAATATATTTTTGGGAATCGGTAAAAGTGAAATAAAAGAACACTGTACACATGAGATGAAAGAGAAAAAAGAAAGAGACAAATAAAATTGAATGAGTAAACAACAAATAAAACTTCTTTTTTTTCCACATATCTTGTCTACAATGAGAAAGTGAAAGCAAAAAAAAAAAAAAGAAAGATGAATACATATACACACATACGAATACATTAATTCATCATCATTCTGTTGCACTTTTATTGTTAATAGATAATATAATAAATAAACTATTTAACTAGAGATGACTAGAACAGAATAAAAATGACGAGACAAGGAAGACAATGGGATTGTTATAATAAGAATATTAAATGGGAAAGAGAGAGAGAGAGAAAGGTTGAAATTAAATAGAGATAAAATTCAATTCATGGTATTATCACGAATTTGTCAGATGATATAAAATGAGATTTTTATGATTGTTGCTGTTCATTACCAGCTGCCAAATAAGAGAATACACATAAAATAGCATAACAAATACGATCAGCCTAAAATAAAATATAATAATTCATTTTAGTTATAACAATTTAACACGACAGATCTAAAGTTTGAACTAATATATTCCAATACCTGTTTCAGTGCCAGGTAGTTGTAAATAATGATTATTACCATTGGATAAAACATTAGCGGAGGATGCTTTACGACGTTCAATAATAATAGATACAACACGATGAAAAGCAAGCAGGATATTACTCGCCTATATATATATACAATAACAAAACAACATTAAAATAAGACAACAACTAATGTGTATTACAACAAATCTATATGAATTAATAGATATAACCTACCGTTGGAGATTTATATTTTCTAAGAAGTATTTGTTTTGTATTCGGATCTAATAAAAAAAAACATAAAGTTAATAAAATAAATGAAATCTAATCATGTCTTTTATATTTATACCAAATTCTTCAAGTACAAATATGTCTCCTTTTTGTGTTGTACATTTTCGAATTTTTTGTAATTCAATAAATTCCTTTAAAATAAATATATAAAAATTATCAATATTAGTTTTGCTTTTAATACATACTTTATCATTTTCAAATGTTAAACAGATTCCTTCAAGACAAACTTGTAATATTCCTCCTTCGCCTGTATTAACATCTTTTATTGGAAATTCACCACCGAGTTCTTGACCTTTAAAAATCGCATCAAAATATATCTTTTTCAATTGAAAAAAGGTTTTGTACTTTTACCAGGTAATGAACCTTTCATTCGTGATGCTGCTTTTTCCATTGCTTCTTTTATTGAAAAATATAAGTCTCGACACTAAAAAAATTCAAAAGAAAATATTTTTAAAACAAACAAAAGTATATTTTCATTTTCTTTTACTCGTTTTGTATAAAATTTATTGAGTTGTGTTTCACCATCAGCTTTACGCCATAAACAAAGTACTTTAGTCTTTGGACAAAATGTCATATTAACTAATTTTTCAAACCAACAACGATCATAAACTTCACCTAATACACTTCGAAGAATAATACAATCATCCCAAACCTAATATAAATATTCTTTAGACAATCTATAGATCAATAAAATCTTTCTATTAACCTCCATAAAAAGCATATCACCAGTATTATCTGTTCCCCAATGTACGGTAAAACTTTGTTTCTGTAATAATCGACTACCAACTGGACGTAAATCAACATCATTACCACTCTAAATAAGATAAAAGAAAAGAAGATAATATTATTTTCTTTTTTTAGATTTTAATATTTACTAAATTTGCGACATTATCAAGTAATTCATTAACTTGTTGACTCATTGTTAAGCCAATATGACAACGGCCAAGGACTCGACGAATTTTTCGACGAACTTCTTCTTTACTGACACGCATCATTATCATAAATGCAATTAAATTGTAAAGCATAACTGCTAATAAACGATCTTCATCTAATTCTAAACGTTTACGATCAGCATTTGATAATGAATAATAACTAAAAATATAAATTAGAAAATAATTTTTTTTTGTTTTTAATTATACCGCTCCATCATTTCAGCTGGACCTTGATCAAGACCAATAATATCACGTTCTTGAGCAACAGCATCAAGAAAAACATCTTCCCAAACTTGCATTTGATCCCATAAATGACTTCGTGTACTACCAATTAATACTTCAAATAAATATTGTTTATCATTAATATTCATAAAATTATTTTCAGTCACTGGATGAAGTGAACCATTACGAAATCTAAAGTAATTCAATAATTAGTATTGATAGAATTAATAATACTAACAAATCTTTATAATTACTAAAAAAAAATATAGATCAGACTAAATCTTAAGAAGTACTATGTCAAGCATTTGAATTAATTAGTTTTCATATATGATGATGGATTTATTAAGATTTAGTTATTTTTCTTATCACGAAAGGCTAAATTGCTGCACTATAGACATGATTATAAAGATTTTTGTGGTATTACATCAAACTCAAAAATAGATGTTCCTTGTTATTATTATCTATTTTGAATCGCTAGTTCAATCCAAGTTCTGTATACAGATAATTAACTGTCCCATAGTTTGTTGCTCACATTATGTTTATCATGTATCTCGTATATTAAGTAGAACAATTCAAATAAATAAAACTGTTGGATATTTCTGTAATCTTGTTTTGAGAATATGATATGTTAGTAGTGTCAGATAGAATCGATACTCGATCATCTACTGTTAGTCATACAACTTGATAGAAACAATTAATCAAAACTATTTTGAAGATTCGTACACATAATCATCCTCCTTCAATGTGGTATATACTTGTTAATACTCGAAATATATTCTAGTAGATTATAGATAAACAGATAGTTGACTTATACAGTTTCCTAGATGTGTGCACGTCCTCGACACGCTTTTGCTGTGTCTGCCAAATGTAGTATACAATATAGACTGTTTACCAAGTCTGGTAAATAACTCAGTGTTTATCAGATCTGGTAGACATTGTGTATATCGAATATATGATCGTGATTGAAAACTTTGATAGAAACAGCTGTTTTACATACCTATGTCCAGCTGAAAAAGAACTTTTAGCTGTTGATATGTTCGATAATTGTTTATTTTTTAATTTTTCATCAGTCCATTGATTTGACGTACGTATATGATGATGGTTTATCTTCGATTGACGTCGACTAGATGCACTTGAATCTGTTCCACTTTCATCATCATTGACTGCTGAATTTATACGTGGAATAGTCATACGTAGTTTTGATGATACCTAATAATATTAATAAAGAAAGAAAAATTAATTTTATCTAATAAAAATCCAACTGACTTCATTGGTAAAACTTAATGAATCAGGTCGAACTTGATTTTCAGTTGCTACAAAACAAGAAAAATAAAATAAAATAAAACTAAATAATTAAAATTACGTGGTCGATTTTGACTTTTTTCACCGTTATTATTTGTAGATTTTGTTTCAGATGAAACTTCAATATTCTGATATTCATCACCATTGACTTCAACTGGATCTATATGAAAACGAAAACAAAACATGTAAATAGGTTATTTTGTTTTTTCTCTAGTAAATTCATAACAACAAACACACACAAACAAACAAGAAAGGGCACAACATTTAGTACATTTAATGTACCGGGTGGTTGCTCGGTATTAATCGGACGAATATTTGTGTTAATACCAGATGAAAGTGATGGGCTAACAGTTAGTGTTGAATGGAATGGTCCATGAGGTGAAAATGAATGTTTAGGATTAGTACGTAGCTCTACACTTCCTCCTAAATTCATACTTGCATGTGCAGCTGTTGCATAACTACGTGCTAATGCTAATTTTGATTCGCGCCATAAACTTCCTGGAAATGTATTGTTCTAAAAGAAATATTCGAAAAAAGAAAAATTCTATTTACCTAATTGAGCAACAAGTCCAGAATTTGGACTTGACATATTATTTTGTTGTTGTTGTAATTGCTGTTGTTGTTGCTGAAGTAGTTGTTGTTGTTGTTGAGATGAAATAATGGGTGGATTTGATGGAATATTTGGATCAATTGATGCTAAACTTTCTCGACTACCACTTAGAGGACTATTTCGTTCTGACATTGGACTCATATCATTTTTCGTATCTTTTATCCAATAATGTGTATGAGCTATTTCAAGTAATTGAAATGTTGATGCCATACCACCAAGTCCATTATTTTCAAATGTTATTTCAAGACCTTGAATCACAGCACGTAAGATATTTGTCATACCTTTGAAAACAGTTCGTGTAACTTTCTAAGAAAGAAAAAGGTTTATAGAAATTTTTCTTAGAAAAAATAAAATCAACTTACAATATCTTCAATATGATCATCTTCATCGGAATATTTCTTATCGAGATTTATATTAAGACGACTAAGTACAAAATTTCGATAATTTTCATCTTCCATTAATTTTTTAACTCGATTAATTTTTAACCAACCAATACCTTGTCCATCAAGAACATTTGTAACAATATCTTTTAAAAATTGTTGATTTTCACTATGCGTATTAGCTTTTGTTTCAACACTTTGTTGTCGAGCAAGCATAGAACTATTTGATATTGTTGTATTATGTTTGACTAGATTAGGTTTTTCGATTTTACGATTCTGTTTCGGAAATGGAAATGGTGGTGGACGATTGGCACGAGGTAATGAAGTAATTGATTGACGTGGATTTTCAGAATTCGATGCTAATAATCATAATTAAATAATAAAAAAAAATCAACAAATATTAAATATATTTACATAGTAATTCGGACACTTTATTTGATGCCATTTTAGCCATATTTGATACTACTCGACCAGCTGCTGTAGAATTTATTTCACCACCAACTTGTTGAAGTAATGTCGGATTAACAGATGTTGGTGTTTCGGAATCACTCTATAATAACAGTTAAAATTTAATTGTTCTCGTTCGATTCTTGAGAGTCATAAAATTAAGATTTGACAGATTGTTTGTTTAACTTAAGAACTATTTATTCCTGTAAGATATTTTTATTTCTTGTTCTATGTATTGATTTATTTAAATGAATCAAGATCAAACAGTTATTGTTTTCTATTTACTCAACAAAAATTTCCATTAAATCTATTTGAAATTCCTAAAAACTACTTTTATCTATAAATACATACTTTAGTTACACGTCCAGATTTTGATATTGCACTTGAAGTTGAATCATGACTATCTGCACGTGTTACAATTGCACCAAGACGTTGATTAAGAACTGCTTGTGTTGCTAGATTCTTTGAACGATTTTCCGGAGGTGAAGATGGTGCAGTATTATCTTCGCTATTCAATGTTTTTGAATCAAAAAGTGGTCTAAAAAGACAAAGTTGAAGATTGAAATTTCAAAAAAAAATGAACTTTATACTTTGGAAAACTTTTTGTAATTGGTGTAATTGTTGCTGAACTTGATTTTGAATCAATATCATGTAAATTATTTGATAGATCCGGTAACATTTCATTTGTATCTTCACTGGGTGAATTAAGTCTTGAATTTGCAAGTGAATTTGAACTTGAACTTATTGTTGATTCACTCATAGATTGACTTGATTCATTTCCACTTGCAGTTGGACTGGGAGTTTTTTGTGAACCATCAGGAATTTGTAATTCTTCCGGTGGACTATACACGGTAGAATATTCTACACATGCTGTTTTTTCTTGATTTTCAGGATAAATTTTTGCAACTAAAAATATTTTTTTTTGTTAAGAAAAAATTTTGTTTGTTTTGCTTACCTCGAATTTCTCCACATATCTCACTATTTCTCATTTCCGATACGAATTCACTTAATGATGAATAATCAGAATTTGTACTATCATCTTCAGAATCACTTCCACTTTCATCTAAAAACGAACGTTATTATATTAATTTTGTAAGATTTCGTATTTTTTGTTACCTGTTGGTGTATGTTCAACATCATTTAATTTGCTATTAAATGAATTAACTGCTTGACCAAGTGTACTGTTTTCTTCGATTATATTAAATGGTATTGTTGTTAAATTTCGACTATACCATTTTGGTTTATCACCAATCAAAGCTGGATCATAAACACCTGTTTGTACACGTAAAAATGCAACATTATCTGGACAAAGTGACCATTCAGCAAAGAATTCTACTGCCTAAAATGAAAATTTATTATAGAAAAAAATGTTTTTGTTTTCGTTTACTTGAGTTTTTGCTAAACGAATAATATAGGCTGATTTAACTGGTCTTGATCGAACAAAACTACTATATTGAAAAGCAACAACAGCACGTGGATGTAATCTTAATGTTCTTGTATGTTCATTGAAATTGCCCATTATATTTGGTGAATTAAAAAATCGAACCATAGCAACACGTGTTGCAATATCAACTGAATCAACATCATTACCATATATAAATGGATTATATGATGTTGATGGTAATGGAACAGAAGTATTAGCTGACATTAAATATGACTTATCATTGAGCATAGCATCAAAACTTTGAACTGGTTCAGGATCTCTTGACATACTACCTAATGCTTGTTTTAAATGATTACTTAATATATTATATTCAAATTCTGGAATGTCGAAAAATGGCTCTGATTGTTTTGGTTGAACAATCTATAATATATGAAATAAATAAAAATTAATTTTTTGAATATAATTCTTATGGAAAATCAAATGTGAAATATAAGCGAATTATGATTACTAATCGATGTAGGTCAATATTTTATATAATCGATATTTTCCTACCGTTTTTTTTTCCGTATATATATACAATAACTCTGACTATAACGGATTTTCTTATGCCTACAACTCAATATTCCTCATAATACAAATTTGATATAAAAAAAAGAAAAAGTTAAATAAACTAACCTGATTTGCATCAAGATCTACAATCCATATATCATCAAATTGCTGTAGTGTTATTCCTTTATAAGGAAAAAAACTTGCTGGAATACCAATGATAAACGGAGTTGGAATAAATAAAAGCTAAAAAATAATAAACAATACATATGTATAGATATATTCAATCATATAGTTTTAATTTTTCTTATCAACCTGTTCGGCACCAGTCATACACGTTGGTAATAATGGAATGACAGGAAACATATATTCAAGTGGATAAAGTAAAGCAACAAATGCCAAAACACTCATAGTTAATGCATTATAATCACGAGATTGAAATACAACCTAAATTATAAGAATATTATTTATAGATAATAGTTTTTTGTTCTAGCTTACCTTATTCTCTAGCATAATTAATGTTAAAACTCGTATACATAAATCTACGCCTAATAATTCAAGTGGTAAATGAAGCGGAAAATCAACTAATGAAAAACGTGTATGATCAGGTAGAGCAAATAACATTGGTGGTTCATTTGGCAATGTTTCAATCTAAATTTAAGAAAAAAATATTTCATACTTTTGATTATTTTTATTTCTTTACCAAAATTTTCGTTTTTCCTGGTATAGAAACAGGTGCACTCAATAAACGTAATATCCATGTTTCAATTTCTCGTACTTCATGTCCAACTAAATTCGATGTACATTCGCATGCTTGACCTGTTAATACACCCCATACAGTTTCTCTAAAAGAAAAAAAGAATATAAATAATGAGGGTTTTTTTTGTCTTCTAACCTAGATGTTCCTTTTGATGCACCTGTGCGTTTTGCACACGATCGTTCATTGCAAGCATCAATTATTGTTTTTAATGTAACTAGACATTCACGAAATCGTGTGAAAAATGGATGATGACTTATGAGACAAATAGATGTTAATGTATTATTTCTTAAACGTCGTTTACGTTTACGTCCAGTATTATCCGGTTCATCAGTACCCTCAGTTTGTTCATTTAATCCATGATCTGATGAATCAGTTTTTTGTTGATTTGGATTATGTATTGAACATGTACGTCGTGAGAAATGTCGATAAAAATTTACACATATTCCAAAACGTTGTCGATTTGAATCTTTTTCCGTTAATGTAAATACGAATGATGTTATTTGACGAAATGCTGTTCGTTGATGACCTGTATTAATACAACCTTCAGGTTGACAAAAAAATATAACATCAGGTGGTAAAGCAAAATCTTTATGATCTTCTAATGGATAACGTCGAAGTAATTCAGGTGTTTGCGTTACATGATTATGTTTATTTGGATGACGACAACCAACTATAATCACATAATCAAGAAGACGTGGAGAAAAGTAACGTTTTGTTTGTTCACACATTATTTATTGTAATCATCAGATCTGAAAAATAGATAGTAAACACGTCTATGTTTACATTAATTAGTTATGGTATAGAGCGAAACAGATCCAAAACAGCAAAACAAGAAGAAAAAAAATTATTTGACTGATAGAAATACGTAGATATGTACTAGTCGTTATGTCCTATGCCCTATAAAAAGATACGAATGAATGTAATAGTTGGCGACAGACGTCGTGTAGAGACACTTGGGCGCTTATGCATACAGTAGAATAGAGAGAAAAAAACAATTTAATGCAACGTTAAAGAAAAGAAATAGTCAGAAAAAAAACTAGCAGAACGAAGAAAAAAAAAGGAAAGAAAGATGATTTTTTTTCTTTTAATGATAATAATATTCGTCAATCAACATTAGAATAATATTTTTTGACAAATAAAGATATAATAGTTTTAGTTCAACATATATCGGTTTTGTCTTATCAAATAATACGGATCATAAATCACCTGTCTAACAAAAAAAAAACAAATTTTGTCTACTTAATCTATTCTAGTAATTTTCTTTGTTGTCATATAAATGATATACAATATCAATTTCGAGTTAAAAATGAAATAAATATCAGTTATATATAAATTTAATTATACAAAAAAGAAATAAAATACTCGAGATAAGATACAACATGCTTTACTATATTTTATATAAATATTAGATTAATTTCTAAATCTATTTATCAATGAAATATTTATAATTTTCTTTACACTAATATTAACATAACCTTTATACTAAGTGCGACATCTAGTATATTATTATTATTTGAATATAATTTATAATCTTTTAATGACATATGATATTATCGGATAATAAAAATTTCTTTTTATATGTATCAATTAAGATTACTGAAATTGTGTTGAATGAATCATAGTCATATAGATATCTAAAGAAAGAAATGAGATGTTAGAGTATTTTTTTAATTCTCAGTTGTATAAAAAGAAAAGAAAGTGTTTATTTAATGAAAGAACAGATCACAAGATATCTATTTGTTTTTTTTAACGACCATATTTTTGAAATTCCCACTCCCGATTGTCCAATGGACATACTTGTCGCGTCTTCAACCAACGTGATATACAATGAAAATGAAATGCCTAATTTATATGAAATAAATATTTTGATAATTAAAATAAATGAATAAATATAATACATACATGATTGCATACTCCCCAAGCAACAGTACATTCTTCAGTTGTTGCTGCTGCTTGATTTGCTTGACATTCAATACAAAGATCCATAATATGATTTCGACATATAGCACAATTATCAACAACAATATCCCATGCCCATAAAGTCACAGCATTCCATTTTTTAACTTCAAATCGTTTACGTTGTCCAGCTGATGAATCTGTCGTTGTTGAACCACTGGGAATATCTGCTTCGTCAGTATTCATAGGTGTTGGTTCTGATGAAGCCATTGAAGTTTTATTAAAAAATATCTTCTATTAAAACAAAAAAAAAATAGTTCGTCTTATTAGAAAGAAAACAATTGAAATACGTTTTGAGAATGATATAATAAAAAAAAACAATAAAGAGAAAATAAACACAAACAAAATAAAAGTTGAGGTTTTTATTCGTTCATTTTGAACCAATCAATAATAAACAAGAAATGAGAGAGAGAAATAGATGACTGCTGATAATATTAATAATTTATTCATTCTTTCAGTTTATTATTATTCCGAAGGTTTGTTGATAGAAAATTTGATATCATGGCAACAGCTGATACAACTAAAATTGCATTAATTACCGGTGCTAATAAAGGAATTGGCTTTGAAATTACAAAACAATTGGCTCAAAAAGGTATTCATGTACTTCTTGGTTCTCGTGATGAAGCACGAGGAAAAAAAGCTGTTGAACAACTTACTACTGAAAATCTTCCTGTATCATTAATCATAATTGATGTTACTAATCAATCAACAATTGATGCAGCTATTAATGAAGTTACAAATAAATATGGTCATTTAGATATACTTATTAATAATAGTGGTGTTTATGTCAAAGAACCACGTCCAAGTGAATTAACTGTAGATGATATTCGACACAATTTTGATGTTAATTTTTTTGGTGCATTTTCTGTAACGAAAGCATTTCTACCATTAATTCGAAAATCAACAGCTGGACGTATTGTTAATGTATCAAGTGGTCTTAGCTCATTTCATTTTCATGAATCACAGGCAAACTGTTTTTTTCATTTGGCATATAGTGCATCGAAAACATCACTTAATATGTTAACGTATCAATTAGCACAAGAACTAAAAAAAACTACAATTAAAGTTAATGCTTGTACACCTGGTTTAACAGCAACAGATTTAACGAATTTTCATGGTCATTCAGTTGAAATTGGAGCTAAGTCATCGGTTTTCTTAGCAACATTACCTGATGATGGACCAACGGGTAAATATTTTGATGAAAATTGTCAAGAACATGCATGGTAATCAAGTATTTTACATTCAAATTTTATTTTTTCATGATAGCCAGTACAGTAATCATAAGTGCAATACCCTATTTCCATTTTTTCAAAAAAAGTTCCATTTGGTCTATCCATCTATGTTTTAAATTTTAGATTAATTAAAAACGTTTTTTTTCTTCTTTTGTTTGAATTAACAGCGAAATTATAATGACAGACAAAGTAGCTATAGTAAGTAAATATATCGATTCAATACAATTTTGAATTCTTACTTTTTTTTTGGTACATTTTAGGTTACTGGAGGAAATAAAGGAATAGGTTATGCAATTGTAGATAAACTTTGTTCGATTTTTGATGGTATTATTTATTTAACTGGTAGGTAAATTTCTTATTTCCGTTAATAATGCATACAAAATAATTGATTTTCTATTATCTATACGTCAAAGTAAACGTTCTGGAAAAATTGAAGACTACAGTTCCTTAACTCCATTTTCTTTCTATCCTTGATGTTGACTCTAACATCCGGTACTGACAAAAGCTCTCTCTCTCTATCATTTCCTACGACTTATATCGATTATGTCTCTCTCAATTAACTATATCATCATTCATATTCAGTGTGGATCTACCTTTTTCTATATAAAACATATTTGTCTTACATTTTTTAGCACGTGATGAAGAACTTGGTTTAAAAGCTGTTCAACAACTTCAAGAATCAAATTCTGATGCGAAAAATAAAGTGAAATTTCATCAATTAGATATAACAAATGTTGAAAGTATTCGTCGACTTGCTGATTATATTAAAAAAACACACAATGGTTTAAATATTCTTATAAATAATGCTGCTATTGCATTTAAAGTAATAAGAAAACAAATTTTGTTTTTTCAGTTGTATTATAAATATTATTTATCTAGGCAAATGATGTTACTCCATTTGGTGATCAAGCTGAAATAACAGCACAAACAAATTTTTTCGGTACGATTAATGTTTGTAATGCTCTATTTCCGCTTCTACAAGATCATGCACGGTTTGTTGTCTTGTTTCTTTTTTCTTGTTGTGATTTATTTTTACAATTGAATTAATAATAAATATACAAATTTTATATTTTTTTTTCTTATAGCGTAGTCAATATTTCTAGTCGATATAAAATGCTTGATTCAATAAAAAATGCTGAAATACGTCAAAATCTCATTGCACCTGATGCAACTATTGAAAGTGTATCTGATATTCTTAGTGATTTTATAAAGTATGAAATAAGACAAAAGAAAATGTTATTGTTATATTTTTTGTTTCTCTATAGAAAAGCAAAACAAAATTCGCATGAAGATGATGGTTATCCAGCTTCTGCTTATGGTATGAGTAAAATTGCTCTGACTGCTGCAACTATAATTCAACAACGAATTTTTGATGATAAACCGCATAGAGATATTGTTGTAAATGCTTGTTGTCCTGGTTATATAAATACTGATATGACATCGAATAAAGGTACTGGTACGCCAGAACAAGGTGCTGATACTCCCGTTTATTTGACTACACTTGAACCAAATGTAAAATCTCCACGTGGTGAATTTGTTGCTGAAAGAAAAATTGTTAAATGGAAATGTTAATATTATTTTTATTTTTCTAATTAAAAATATATGTAGAGAGAGATATATACGCAAAACTAGTTGAAAAAAACATTTTAAAATGATCGTGAATTTGTATTTTTACTTGGTTTTTGTTTTATTTATTCCAGCTATGCAATTTCTGTTTCTTTTTTTTATGAAAATATCTAGGGTGATATATTTAGCATATTTTTTTTAAATTTAAAGTGAATATAAATATAATAAAATTAATCTAATTGTAGATGTCTGACAATCAAAAAACACGTATTGATGAATATTTACCAACACAAGGTTTACTCTATTTTGATGAACAACTTAAATATGTTATATCAAAACCAAAAATTATGCCATTAAAATCTTTAACATTAGAAAAGGTTTGTTAAAATTTATTTTAGAAATATAATTATATAAAATTAATCTGTTCTAGTTGGAAACATTACAAACAGAAGCACAAGACAAATTAAAACAACAAGAAAAACTTGGTGTAGAATTTTAATGAATTGAATGATGTATAGAATTTTTTTCTCATTTTTACATTCCATAATAAATAATCAAATATCCGTTCTTTAATGAATTGCTATTTATAATTCAGAATACATAATCTCTAATTATATTGAATAAAATACGTTTCTCTTGTGCATAGATGACGCACGTTGAAAAGGTCAGTTGTCATAGGAATATATTGTTAATGGTCCAATCTCTTTCATAGTTCATATTATGTTCATTAAACAATATGTCGAAGGCAATGACACATCGAAAAGAAACTTTAACGAAGCATCGAGATGTATGATAATGATGTTTTTTTTTGTCTTTTGTATTAGTATGATTATTTAAAATATATTTAGTCGTCTGTGGGTGAAAGATTTAGTGATGATGATGAAGCTGTAAATATTGTTTATTCATTTATGGTAGTTTTGTTTTTTGAATGGAAAGAATATTTATTCTAGACTCGACGAAGACCATGTTATGAATCAATTCAAAAAGAAAAACAACAATTTTTAACTGCAAATGATCTTGGAAAAACTAAAAATCAATTAGCTATTTTATATGAAATACTTTCGCATAAACAGAATGTAATTATAACATTTAAAATAAATACAGTAATTACTTTTTATATTTTAATATAGTCTGATATGTTAATACAAAGATCAAATAAAATAGATAAAACTCTTTTAAAAACTAATCATGTAAGATGAACTAGAATATTAAAATGACTTGATAAGTAAATTAATTTTAGGCATCCAATGAAAAAAATCATTCTATTCAAAAAATAAGGTAAACATATTTAGTCATTTATATAATCAAATTAACTACAAACAAATGTTAAATCTTATCTAATATTAAGCATGTATAAAAAAATGGATGCTGAGTTTTTATCTCTCTCACATTGAAACGATAAGAATTGTTAAAAGAAAAAAAAATTCGTTCCAGTTGTTTAGATAACGATGAGATTTATGAATTAGTTTGTTGATCAGAGAAAGAAACTATTTGCTCTACTATAATAACGTTTTAAGTGTAAGAGGATACTTAAGTCAACTCTTTTCATAAGAATTCTTGAAGCAGGAAATGGATCCGAATGGATTGTTTACATTCACTTCGATTATACTGTGAATGAATTCTTACAGATGTATAATAGAAGTACAAAAACATCTGAAACCGATTTATTAGTTTAATTGTTTCGAAATGTTTAGACCTACATCAAATGTTGTCAATAGGAATCAATCTACAGAAGGTTTGATAAATTATCTTTTATTCGAGTAGTAATATTATATATTTTTATATGTAGATATTATAGAAGATGATTTTATCCATTTAAATCGTTCTAATGAGAAGCATGATAAACGACAACGAATGATTCGTTCTTCAAGTCTTTCTTCTCAACCAAATAATATACGATCAAGAAATAAGGTTTCATTCATTACACATAATGAAAAATCCAATGATATTGAACCAAATTTACATACATCACCTAATCAATTAAAAAAAGTATAGATTCTTCTAGAAATTATTTTTTAAATAGATTCTTAATTTATTATATTTAGTTATTCGATCGACTTTCATCAGAATTAAATGACTTAGAATCAATGACAAATTTTAAATCAAATAAAAATGATCTCTCATCAAATACATGTAGTTCAGCACTTATTACAGCACTTATAACACTCACAGGTCATGTTAAACAAGTATGTAGATATTTATATGATTTTTTTTCCATTTAAATTGTTTTTGTTTATAAGTATATTGTAAATTCTAACGAAAAACAAGAATTAAATAATCTTAAAGATCAAATTTCATTTATTATTAAAAGTCAATTAGATTTTCAACAGAAAATTGAACATCAAATGATAACATTACAAACTATGATGCAAACTATATGTCAACTGATTAATAATGAAATACTACCAAATAAAAAATGCCAAGGTTATTTACTATTCTTCATAAAACAAAATAAATATTTTATTTGTTGAATTATTTTAGCTTATACATCTCGTAATAATCGGGATCAAACAGATTTAGAATCACATCAAAATTGGTTAAATAATGTGCAAAGACCGTATATTTTATCGAAAGATAAAACGAATGCAATGGATCAATTACTTATGCTTGCACATCGAATGAACAATGGTAAAATTTTTCTTTCGTTTGAGAGTGAAATCTATAAATATTCATAATGTTTCCTAAAAAGATAATTTAATCACTATTTATATATAGTCCTCAACATTTTCATATTTTATTCATTATAGTTACACCTATAAATTCTAATCTTAATCATCAAATAACGAATAATCCTTCCATGAATCTGTCTTCAACCTATCTTGAAACTTTACAAGCTTCAAATAATCAAACACGACCAACAACAATTATCTCTACAAACGATATTGATATTCCAAAACAGATTCAACACTATCAAAGTATTAATCAAGAACCATGTTCATCAATAATTACTCCTATCCACAAAACATCGACATATAATATGTATGAATCAGGTCTTTTTACTGGTAATTCACTTAGAAATGAAATTAGTGCACCAGATGAAACCTCAAATATTTTACCATTTTTTTCAAAGGTATATTTATAATAAAAATATTGACAAAACGATTGTTATTTTTCTTTTTTTAGAATGAAACAGTATTAGAAAAAATTCTTCAAGAACGTCTTCGTTTAGTTCAACAAATGACTGAATTAAATAAACAACATAACATGACTCAAGAAGAATTAGCTAATCTTGAATTAAAAACT
>CAJNOI010000020.1:142556-181917 GCA_905250115.1 Adineta steineri | reverse complement strand
ACTTGATACTTTATCTGATGATGATTTTGTACAAATTCTTAAAGTAAAAAAAAAAGAATATTGTTTAATTTCTGTTACAAATATATTCTATGATATTTTAGTTTAATGACAGTGTATATTTTATTGATGATTGTTTTCGAGATGGACTTGTTCAAGCAACAGTAGAAAATCGACATGTAAATAAAACAAAAATATTTGATTGATTTATTAAAATAATCTTATTTTCAATATAGCGATTTCGAACAGCAGTAAATGTAAATCTTACAACAGATAATATTGCAAATTTTTCAGTAGCATTAAATAAGGCATTTGATCTATTAGACAACGCACGAGTACAAATATCACGTACTGAAAATGCAAGATTACTATGTCAATGTCATTATTTGACAACAGATGATCAATCGGAAGAACAAAAGCAAGCATTTTGTCCGTCAGATTTCAATGGTTTTTATTGACAAAACGGAAATGACATTTTTTTTTTCTATATATTTTTTTATTATTTTAGCAACTGGGTTTCGTGAGGATGAAAATCCATTTTTAGATAGTACGGGATGTAATAAAATGATAATGATTGTTACTGATGGTGCTACAGAAACGGCTTTAAATGTTTTTCAAACAAGAAATTGGCAACCAAATAATAATTCAACATGCCACCCAATTGAAGTAAAAATAAAAAAAATAAAAATCTTTTGATACAATTTTTATATTTTGCAGACTCGAGTATTTACATATATGATTGGAAGAGAATTAGGTGATCCAAAACATATTCGATGGATGTCTTGTGCAAATAAAGGTAAAATAAATTAGACATAATCAATGGATTATAAATTTTTTTTGATAGGTTATTTTGCACATGTATCAACATTAGAAGATATTCAAGAAAATGTTGAAGATTACATTCCAGTAACAGCACGTCCAATAGCAATGCATAATGATCATGTAACTGTTTGGAGTAGTGTTTTTCTTGATGTTGAAAGAACATTACCAATTAAAACATATAAATGGTTCCCATTTAAATTGCATGATTTATCTCTGTCAATGGATGAATTTAAAAATAAATCCAAAGTAAAAAAAAGAAAAAGAATTCATAAATAGAATATATATATATTTTGCTTTAAAAGCCTGTTAATTTAATGATTTCAATTGCTCAACCTGTTCTTAATCCACCAAAACTTGTAAGTAAAATAGGAAAAATAGGATAAGTCATATCATGCTATCTTAATAGGGACATGATGATACAATTCTATTGGGTGCTGTTGGTGTTGATATTCCCGTTAAACTTATACAAGAATTTTCACCAAAATATCGAGTAGATATATTTTAAATTTTTTTTTTCTTGAAAATTACTCTTTTTGCTTTAGTTGGGTGTGCATGGTTATTCATTTATGATTAATCACAATGGTTATCTTATGTTTCATCCTGATTTACGACCTGTGGTATGTCATATTTATATTATCTTATTCGAAAATTTAAATATTTAATTTCATTTTTAGTTAGGTCCATATCGTAAACAAAATTATCATTCAATTGATTTGGATATGGTAGAAATACCTGATAACCTGTTGAGATTTGTACATGTAAGAAATAATTGATTATTTAATAGATAAATTATCTTTTTTTTCTATAGCCTTTACCGGAAAGTAATATTCAAGAAGTAAGATCTATTATTAAAATAGTAACTAATAATAATTCTTGTTTTGTGTTATAGATACGAAAAGATATGATTTTATCGAATCACAATCAACGTTCGGCAAGAGTAAAAAAACATTTAGATGATATGGTAAAATAAAATTCTAGATTGAAAATATCATTTTGTTTTGTTTCTCTTTTAGAGACGAATAGAAATAGTTGAACAAAATTATTATTATGCAACATTAGGAGATAAAGAATCAAATCCATTTAGGTATATATGACTGAAAATACGAAACGTTCTATTCATAAATATTTTTATAGTTTGGGTATTGCTGTACGTTTTCCATATGGTGAATTTCTTGTTCGAACAACTGAACCTGAAACAGAAAAAGTTCAAACAGGTTTGTATAGCTCTATCTTATATTTTATTTGCTCCAAATTTGGAGTTTACGGATATCTAAGTTTTCACGAGAACTCTAATCATCTGTTTTTGATTGCTCTAATATATACTCTGGGCTGTACTGAGTCGACTGGTGATGCTCAAGAAAATAAATGTGGAAACTTCGGATTTTATTCGAGAGTTATGTGTACTGCAAAAAGTGCATATGGAAATCATAGGGAAATATTAGTATTTTTGCAATAACTCGGGAATAGCCCCGCCAATTAGGTTCATCTTCGAACTCGACCGAGATCTTGATGAGACTGAATTGTGTAGAAAGTTTCATCAAAATCCGCCTTTCCTTTCGAAAGTTATCGTGTAAACGGACGGACGGACACACTGATTGATTCTAGTACTATACTCACTTTTTGAGTACACAAAAAGCACATAGTTACAAGCTATAATTTGTTGAAAGACTTGAAACTCGTATACTTCAAATTTAGAGCTCACTTAATTTGACCCTTTTTTTCTTATTATTCAGAGTATTGGATACTTCAGATCTATACAAAAGAGAGAGAGAGAATAGTTTTTCATAAGAGCTTTTTATTATAATTTCTTTGTTATATTTTCAAAAAATTAGAATATATTTGAATTTCAAATTATTATAGATATATATATGATTATATTCACAGTCACGCATATTTAAATATACACTCTTAAAATTCATCTACAATTAAATTCCCAAATGGCATGCCTATTGCACTCGTTGTTAGTCGATTAAGAACGTCTCATGTGTCTGCATTTCTACAGGAAATAGTTTTTATGTAAATAAAGAATGATTTTCAGTCGACTATACTTATATGAACGTTGAACACTTACGAGATTATTCTGAACGGGTATATTACATCAGCAGTCTAAGTGCATAAGAAAGAAGAAGAAGAAAAAAAAATCTTGCGTTCTGTATTCAAATAATATGCAATGAAAATGATTGATCAAATTTCTGATAGACTTGGCATAGTTCTATATACTAATATAATATAAGATTGTTCATTAAGATATTCTTTTGCTGTCAATAGATAAGATGTGTCTTATTTGTGAAAAGATGAGATTTTGATTATTATGATTTATATATTTACATCGGAGATAATACTATGCTGTTTCAACTGTAATCTTAGAAGAATAATCTTTATCGTTGTTTAGTACTGATAAGATTGTATTTAAAATTTTGACTTTAGAAAATAAAATAGACAACTGTAATGCAATGTTTTATTATTGTAAACCAATCATCTTAATTTCACTTACGATTGTATTTCGTATCTCAGATGATGATGATGATAATATCGTATTAGATAAGTAAATATATTTAATTATATATATACATAGATTTTTATTAGAAAAATCGTCAAACAAAATTGATTTAAAATTATATGTAAACGATAGTTGTCACACGCACGATACAAAATACTAAGCATAGACTAATAAATCCTCATATTGGGTTATTACTATTATAATAGATCTCAGAGTAATATTTAATAATAGTAATAAACGGATATGAAGATTTTTTTTAATATATATATTACACTCTTATGTCTTTACAATAAAGAGTCGTAGATCATGACACATAATTAATGTTGTAAAACATTCTATAGTTCAACAACATCTTGTTTTTTTCAGTGAACACTATTTTTCGTAGTTCACCATTATGATAATTTTCACTTGTTGTTTTTTTAATATAATGCACAAGTTAGTGCATTTATAGCAAACACGTTTGTTTAGTTAATAAAAAGAAACATTAAATACTTGCAAATGCACTGTTGATATTGAATTAAATAGAAATCTAAAATGATTACCGTTTCACACATGAGATATTATTGAATTCTATATGATCTTATTAGAATACAATAACATCCTGTATAGTTTTGTAAATATCCGGTTGATAGAATTGCTCAATTATTCAAGATGAGAATTTATATGATTTCCGGTTAAATTTAACACTAGAAATTTGATAGTAATACTATCAACCGAATTCAATCACCTAGAATTTTATTTCACACAATTGTATTTTAATACTGATGCTCACCTACATGCTAGTTTTGTATTAATAAATCATTAAAATTCATATTTATTCATAGCACTTCGTTTTATTCTTCAACGAAATGTTCGTATTGCTGATTGGATATACTGTAATTTAACAGCTGAAGATGATATTGGTGATACTGAAGAATCATTTCGTGGTTATCTTAAAGAAAAAATTGAAAAAGGAAAGATTAAATCATGTAAATATTTATTCTTTAAACATGCGATTTTGTCTTATTACAAAATTATTTTTAGGTCCATATCAAGCAAGTAAACAATTAATTTTTATGATGATTGAAGAATTATTTATAATGAGTAAATTTGAAAATTGGACAAAAACTGGTTCAATAGATCGTAATCATCAAACACCATTAGAAAAATCTGCTCATTCGGATTTTAAAGCCTATGAACATGAAAATCATTTACATTGGATATTTTTAGCAACACGTTCAGGTATAACTGCTTATTGGAGATTATCGCATTTAGCTAATGAGGAACATATACGGTAAGAAATATATATATTAATAAAGAGAAAATTTTATTCAAAATAATTTTTTCTAGACAATTCGGTGATGCAAATCCAAATTCAATTGAATCAAATTATTATGAACGAACAATAAGTGCAACTTATTCTTATAATGCTGATCATATTCATGGTAAACATCATATATATTCACTATTTTATGGAATGACAAATGTACCAGCTACAAATTCACGTATAGTCCTTTTATTTTAAAAGAAATGACCTTTTCGTTTTTCTTCCTTTAGAAATGCTTTATGAAAATCATACAAATACAACAGGTATTTTATTGTAATTATTCATAAATATTTCTTAATTTTGTTTTTTTTTCTTATAGAAGGAAATTTCGGATCATCAACATCGTCACAAATGTATTTAGTTATAACAACAGCAATTTGGATGAATAAAACATCGGATCGACCAAATAATACTCCAAATGTTCCATTTGGAGTTTTTGGAGTTATGTTACCATATAAAACTGTTCGTTCAACACATTTCTCAAATCTTTGTGTATTTATTTCAAAATATATATATTTATATTTAACTTGATGAAAATTATTTTTTTTAGGCTGAATTAGATACAGGTGTATGTTATATTATTGATGAAAATGGATATATTATGTTTATAGGTCAACAACAAGGAATTGATCGAACTGTATGTTAAAAAATGAATTCTATTCATATGATGCTTAGCAATAAATTTTAGGATGATATTGGTAAATTTTTAGGTGAATTTGAAGGTGCAGTTATGCAAGATCTTATAGCAAAAAAAATTTTTTCAGAGTAAGTATTTGATAACTTAGTTCCTGTTTTTCTGTACTTTTCATACATAATCTGGCTACCACCCACACCCTAAAATAGGATCCATCTCATGCTGATTTAATATCAGTGGCGGATATAGCTATTCGGCGACCGCCACCCCTCGAAAATAGATACTTCGACAAATATTGAAAACAATTAGAACACTACAGGTTTCTCTCCTAAAAAATAATAGTACTTTCCACTTTTTTTTCGTAAACCGCCACCCCCTCATGGAAATTCTAGATCTGCCCCTGTTTAATATATAACTGAATTAATAACTTATCATAGTAGGACATAATTGAGTCACATCCGAGAAACTCAAACTCACCGGATATTTATAATTAATTTAAATAATATAACATAATCTTTGTTTTTTTTAGAGAAAAAATGGTCGATTTTCAAGGTGTTTGTTTACAGCGTCAATTACGAACAGAAAAAAGCTCCGGTCATCTCTTTCGCGGTGTATGTTTAATGGAAAAAAAAATTATTTAAATTTTTGTTGTATTATTTCCGTTTTTTAGATTATTCAAACTATAGTGGCTATGATCTGGAATATTATTAGTCATATAGCAATGTATAAATATTATAGAATGTTTTTTATTATTTTATATTTTATTTACTATCATTTAGGTTTCCTATTCGTGATATACTCTTTTTTCCTCAATGGACTTATGCAGGAAAAAAAGTAACTGCTCCTAATAAAACTACTGTTCCAGAAAGTCTTAGTAATATTCTTTTAACACATATTGATTTTCGACGACCAATATTAGATAATAAACGATTAAATAAAAGAAAAGAAGATGAAACTATTGGAAAAATTCCTGCATCATGTATTGAAGAATTTAATTTATATGTATCAACATGGAAAGGATGGCATGGATCATTACCATCAAAAGATAATAAAATAACATGGGAACAAGTTGAACAAAATAATACAATACGTGGAATAGTTAGTTGTACACAATATGGAAAAGAAATAATAGATTATTCCTATGACAATGAAACCAATAGTTCAACAACAGTACCGACAATAATTTTTGCTGAATCATTTAGGTATAAATAAAAATATATACAAAAAAATACGATCATTTTATTATTTATCTTTTAGTTATTCAATATCAAAAATTCCAAAAAGTAATTTAATGTTATTATATGTAAATCATTCCAAAGAAGCGCCATTATTATGTCCAAAATTAATAATTAAACGTAAACCAGTTGAATTTAGTAAAGAAGAATGGTGCACACGTTTAAAAACTACACCATATCGTGAACGACCACATAAATGTTTTTTTGTACATGAAGAAGAAAAGACACCATTATTTACTAAATGTTCATATGCAAATCAATTAACTTATCGATATTCATTTATTATATCGTTTGTAATTCTAATTAAGATATTTATATGGCAAGAAACAAAAAATCAATAATATTTTCTAGTCCGACGATGATAAGCCGGTTGTTGTATTACACTTCAAAAATATATGCATTTCCCTTTTGATAGATTTCCCATTATAAATAAATATATATATATATATTCTTGTTTATGTTTTTTTTATGTGATAGAAGAAAAATAAATGTATGAAAATAGTAGGAGTTTATTTACGTCAATTTAATAATAAGGAAATTCTTTTTTTTTTATAAATATTCTTAATTCTATTTAAATACTATTGTCAATTATTTGTCTAGCAAATACTCGATAATCAAGTGTCATTGATAGAAATTTAGCTGTTAGTTTTCATTCGTGTATTCGAATCATTATATGTTTCTGTTTCAATAGTTTGACTTTATTCATTTTTTCAGAGAAAATCAATATTTGCATTTGTTTTATCGATTGTAAAGAAAAATCTATTTTTACATATGACAATTTTAATTTAAAAAAAAACATATTATATTACCGAAAGTAAATTAACATAAGACTATTTCTTTGTAATTGAAGGGGAAAAAAAGTATAATCGGACAGAGGATTGAACGTTTATAAGAATGCATATTTTCTTCTAATTAGACGCACGCAATATTATTTCTATTGTTATATGTCGAAATCAATTTAAATACTTGAATATACATGCATTCTTGCGATATACAGAATGATTATAAAATCATTAGTTTTGACAGTAGTTCGTCTTATTCATAGGTTAATGGATGTGTTAGTTGATGTATATACATATATTAAATTGTTTTATATTCTGTTCCAAAAATTTAGAGTTTATTTTCTAGTTCAAAAGAACATTTCATCATTTATTCTAATTACTAGATGCTACATCATACCAATCAAAAACGATATCTCTAATGAAGTCTACGTATCCTTGTCAGTTTTATTTCTACTTGTTATCTATTTCAAATAAAAAGAATATTCTTGATCATTTGCCATTAATTGGAGGATATGTAGGATGGGTTAATAGATATCTTTCTTTATCGCACGTGTCGGCGTACGATTATGGGTTGAGAAGTACGAATATATCTTCTCCAACCGTAATTGTATAAACTGAAAAAGCAACAATAAGATAGATAACGCTAACTGTATATCTACAATAATCTAAAGACATCATTTAAATTTAACACTTCACATCTATTTATTATATTTATATTAATTGCGTTGTCGTTTTATTGTCACATTAGACACAATAATAACAAAGCAGGTAAAAATTAGCATTCGAAAAAAAAAACGACAAAAAAGAATGGATAAAGTAAAAGGGTTATTGTTTTTTTTTTGTATCATTCATATTTTCTATCTTTTTGTTGCTGTAATATTTCTTATTTTGCTTTTACATGATAAAATGAAAGAGACCAGATATGTAAAATAACAAAAAAAAATGCGAAATAATAATAATAATAATAATAATAGCACAAATATTTTTTTTTCTGTAAACGGTGATCAAAATACAAGAAAAAAAGAGAGCATGAGTGAAAAAATGTTGGAGAAAGAATGTCTGGTTTATTTTTAATTGAAAGTATTATTCTACTTGGATTTGGTTTTTTCGCTGATAATTGCAGCTAAATCAAGGTCTGATTTGCATGTTGCTTGTAAATGATTACGAATACCTTGAAGAGCATTTTTCAAAGCATCTTTGCTTGATGCACATAACATTTTACGTTTGATTGTTGCAGTATCTGGCGCCCTATATATTACATACATGCAATTCATAATAAAATGTGAAATTAAAATTTTTACCATGCAATGAAATATATTTCTGCACGCGATCCTTCACTTGTTTCATAGAAAATATCGATTACAGCATATCGTACATCATTTTCTGGTAATTCTTCGAGCATTTCAGCCCATTTTTTATCTAATTATTTAATAGAAAAGAAGAATTATAAAATTAAACAAAATGTCGTTTCTTTTTTTTTTACTTTTTTCATTTGCAGGTGCATTTTGTGGGACTTTATTAACACCTTCTTTAAGTATAACAATTTTTGATATATCTTCACTGAAACCACAAACAAGATAACCAATATTCTTTTTTATTTTAAATTCATGAAATTTTTCAATAACTGAATTGTCAACTTTAACGCCAGATGCCTATTAAAAATAGATTAAAGATATTTTGTTAGATTAATATATAGATAAATGATTTGCCCAACTAAAAAAGGAATATTTCACTTCATTCGAAACTATCTAAACTTAGTTTTATTTATTCACCCACCAAATTATGCTACAAAAAGGTTTCTTAGTTTATAGAGAGATTTTCTTTTGGTTGAAAAACAATGCACGTGTTTCTTACCATGATAATCTACGTAGTTTGTATGTCTGTCTTTGTCGAAGAAGGAAAAAGAAGAAGAAGAAGAAAGTAGAACTGTACGATCGATGATGGTGCCCTATTTGGGATCGTCTCTATATGTTTTTTCTCGTTTTTTCTTCTCTTTTCCTTTGCAATATACACATCAAAACAATTCCATATACAGTGTTGATACTATATTATTTCCTCTTATGAATCATGAGAGGAGAGGAGGAGGAAAAAGAAGAGTACAATCGAGCATCTTCCTAGTTTCATCTTTCTTATTCTCGTATATAGCTATAATTATCTTCCGTCAGCAGTAACGGGCGTATATCTCACAAAACATAGCATATCTCATCGAAAAGTGCTTTCTTTCTCTCTTACTATTATTTAGATAGACATACAGACAACGAGAGAAAAATTGGAAGAAAATAGAAAGCGAATGAATGATAGGGTCACTTACCGAACCAGACATGATGTATACAGTGATGATTGTTAAGAGTAAATGTTGATATTGGTAAAAATTGGAGAACACAGTATGGATGTTTGTTCACAATAATCGGAAATAAATAAATAAATAGCAATGAGATACAATTAGAATATTATAAGAAGAAAAGACAACGTCGTCTTGTTTTTATACTCGACGAACGTATGACATTATAGAAATCGTAGGCGAATATTTTAAAAGAACATGGTTATTATTCATAATTTTTTCATTTTTCAATTTTTCAATGTACAAAAAAGGGACCCCGTCTACAACGATGAAGAGCTGATTCGGTCATTTAAATGACCAAATAAGGAAAGACATGAATCACACGAGAAAAAAGAAAAAGAACGAATAAGGTAATAAGATAAAACAGATGTTTTTTTCACAATCTGAGATATTATATGACGAGTAGGACTACTAAATATGGTCATGTTCAGAAGGAGATATTTCAAAACACGATGAAAAGTATATTTTATAGAAATCCTATTTAAATCGAACGTAATATGCCCTCTGTTCTCTTATAATAATTGGTCTGAAGTTAACCAGTCACATGTTGATTAGTCATTTAAAAATAAAATAAATGAGATGATGAGTATCATAAAGAGCTTATATTTATATTGATGAATTATTAAACAGAACGAAATAGATCATCTTTGATAAACAAATAATTATTTTGTTTAATACCGATGTTAAAGGAAATGCCAATTGAAAATCAAATCGATTTATATGAGAACATCATATATACATAACATTGAAAGTAAAGTAGTATAGTATACACAAGCATATGAGATCAAGTCTATTAGAACTAAAGGTAGAAAGTAGCGAATGATAGTTGATATTTAACTTTCCACTTATTTTATATCTAATATCAAATCTGAATAGATCTTTGTTAGAGTTGAATAAATTCAATAATAAAAAAGAAGAATATTCTAGAGTAACATAAATGCCATTCATGAACAATCGAAAATTTATAAATTCTTAAACAATACATGTAAAGTAAGGTGCAAAAGTCTTCGACCTGTACATAAGTCAACTTTCTACAAGATAGGATGAAATCTACATATAGCTATGTAAATTACAAAATCAATCGATACTGACGCTTGTAGCAAAACAATAATTCCAAATACCGGAGTTAAATGATGAAGCAGTCCTTAGACACTGTATCGAGAAGCGGGAATCATTATATCTTGGTGAACTAGAGAGATTTTTGCGTGAGAAATTGAGCAGAATCAACATGTCTATTCTAAATAATTTGATGAAGTTGATGAAAGCACGATATTTAGCTTTGATTGGCACGGAGTAAGAGAGAGACGATTAGTTATTAGTTGTGACACTTGTGTACCTTATATCATATCTCATTTATCACTTTCATTCTCAAAAACACTTGGAATACTAAGGACAAAGAGATAAGAAAGAGTACCATTAGGACGTATTATTTTATCTCATTGAATTTTTGTGCAAAACGCATCAGCTCTTCTATATGAAATCAATGTTATTATATCATTCAATTAAATCTTATTATACAGTACCAATGCGAGATGAATCTACCGTTAAAGAGATGATTTCATAGTTACATTTGTTATAAATTTACATGTTTTTTCTTTACCGATAATCCGTCATAGAGAATAATATTAGATGAAGATGTTATTTCTTTATACGAAAAGATTTACTTGTAACTATGTCGCACGATGATAAGAAATATTACTTGTATTGTTCATATATCTTCCTTTCATTTATAAGATATCTGCTAAAATAATTATTTTATTCAACAACTTGCGTCATCTGTATTTGTTAACAAAATATCGATTGGTTTTGTTCAATTGTCAATCAAACTTATAGTTTCAAATTGTAGAGATTTATTTAGTTGTTCTGTTCTGATAATCGAAATAAATGAGTAATTTTTTAAAATCTATTCAACCAGCACTCAATGAAATAGTTTATGATATAACTGGAGTAACTGTAAGATATTTTATTATCGAATAATTTTGAATATTATTATTAAATTCTTTAGCTTTCTGATAGATTTAATCCATATAAAAAATTATTTGAAGATACAATTATACATCGTTCAAATATAAATGTTGAAAAAAGTAAAGTCGAAAAAAGTATTCAAGGGTATATATTATTTATTTAAAGAATATTTAAAATATTTTCTTATCTATTAGATTAAAAGAAAAATATATAATTCATGCACAAGATAAAAAAGCTGATCTATTACAATTTCTTATTAAACGTTTTAATAATCGACCTTTATTAGATCATTCACCTGAAGTAGATATATAAATTTTTAAGAAAATATTTTATTTGTTTATTTTATTAAGAGTGAATTTCATCAATCATGTATACAATTTATTATATCATTAGCTCGAAAACCACTAGAAGTTGATTTAGATGATTTTTCACATCTTTTATACGAACAAATTGGTTAGTAAAATCTATTAAATAAAATCGAATCGATATAGAATTTATTTCTAGAGGAAGCGAACTTTAATTGGCCAGCATATTTACTTGGTAATGATTATCGAAAACCGACAGGTTCGATCGACTGGCATGGAGTAAAAAAGATCTGATTGATATTTAATTAATCTATTCGATGATTTATTTACTTTTAGGATGAAAGTATAAATGATGATGAATATGATGATGAGAAAATTGATTCAACATTTAATCAAAATGATAGTATTGCAGAAGTTAATTTTGATTCAAAACCGATTGATGATATTGAACAACAAAATTAGTAAAAATATTCTTGTAGTAGAAATTCTTAAGCTTGGTTTCTTTTTATTGAAATAGTTCATTACTTAATCGAGATATTATTACATCATATTGGCATCGAACATTATCTGATGATGTTTCACCATCTCTTAATGATTTTGCTCTTTTTTGGTAAAATATAAATATATACGAAATTTTTATTCTATATTGTATCTTTTTAGGGATCAAAATATGATGAAAACGACTCATTTAGCTTACAGAGTTAATTCTCAAACATTAACTGAATATATTCTTATTCGAGAAACTTTATGGTAAAATAAATCTTTTCCGCTTCTCCTCTTCAAACCTTAGCGACCGGCGTCAAAGTTCTATTGATTATAAATCAAAGCAGAACCTCTTAAAACTGCTGGGTATAGCCAAGAATGTTCTTGAATGAGGAGGATAGGTGGGTGATGGGTTAAGTTATTACCCGCATCCACTCACTCTTTGCGGAAGATTAAGAGGTTAAAAGTGTCTTTGATACGAGCAAAGGGATATACGACAGAGACATCATGCATAGAGTCTCATGAAATCTCATGAAGTCTTCTAGAATTTCTATGTATGCATGTATTTCATGAGGAGACGAGGGAGAAACAATAGAGACTTCATGCATAAAGTTTTGGAAGTCTGGAAATCTCTTGAAGTTTATGAAGTTCCTTGAAATCTGTGAAGTCCATTGAAGTCCCTTTCAGTATTTAGAAGTCTATCGAAGTCTTCTGAAGTCTTAATAAAAACTGAAGTCTCTTGGAGTCCGCTGTTTCCCCCTAGGATACGAGTATATGTGAATTCCACATTTTTAGCCTCGACAAACCTGCACTAAACAATCCTTTTCTCATTTGAAATCTATTGAATTTTATTTAAGGCTTTTAATGAATTCATCACAATTACATATATATACTATTGATGGAAATAATCAAGCACATATTGCAGATTTTGTTCGTCTTTGTGATGTTACACCAGTAAGAAAACTAAAAAATTATTTTATTGAAAAAATTTATTTAATCATCTTTAGGTTAGTATTCAAGAATGTCTTGAAAAATTTACTAGACTTTCGAATCAATTTCGATTAGCAAATGAATTTTTAAAAAAAATTAATCATTCATGTCGAACATTATCATCATTTGCACAAGTTCTTCAAGATCAAATTAATTTAATTTATTTACAACTTGCTGATATTGAAAAACGGTGTCTTAAACAAGGTTTGATTTTAGTTTTATTGTTTTTTTAAATAAAATTTCCTCGTTTTATTATAGAATGTACATATACAATTTTATTATTTTATCAAGAATTAGAATCTCTTGGAATAATATCTAAAGGAGAATGTATTGAACGTTTATTTGATCAAATATCATTTTATGATAACAAATTAAATTGTGATTTAACACTTGAACTTATTCATATTTTATATAAAAATCTTCTTATGTCAGAAATGATTAATAATTCGATATTTTTTGTAAGTCATTAATCATTTTTTTCTTAATTAAATATTTTTTACTTTAGAATTTTTTATTACCACTTTTTATATCAAGTTGTCGAATTTATTTGGAAATTATTCAAAATTGGCTTGCTAATGGAATTATAAATGATCCATTTGATGAATTTTTCATCCAACGGTAAATATATTAATTAGGAGAGATATAAAAAATAAAGATTTATTTTTAAGAAAAACTGATGTGCCTGTTGAATCGATTGATTTTTGGCAATTATCATATACTGAACAAGTAGAAAATGCTTCGTAAGTTTATCTAATTAATTTATAATAAATATTCATTATATTTAATTTCATAGATTAATACCAAAATGGTTAGCCTCTATAGTACCTTCATTAGTAAAGGCAGGTAAATGTGCGGAAATACTTAAATCAAATGGTGTATTAACAAGTAAAAAAATTCGATATTTTTTTGTTTAATGCTTATCGTTTAATATAGATCAAAAAGAATCTCAATCATTTGTTGAAGAATTCTCTAAATGTCTTGAAGAAAATCTTAGTTTAAAAAAATTTACTTGGAATTCTTTAAATTCTTTACATAATTTCGAAACAAATAATATTATAAAACCATCATTAAATCCATTTATCTCTCTTAATTTAACATTTGATGATATCGAAAATGAAAAAAATTCATTCTTAGTATTAGCATTTAATCAAATGCAAATACCAAAATCAAGTCTACTCGAAATAAATCGGTAAATATTTATACTACTACCCAGACAAACAAAACTCAAAAAAAAACGGAGAAATACGTGTAGAAATTTTGAAATTTTAACGAAAATAAAATCCGGAAAAGCGCACATTTTTACGATTTTTATCTCCGTTAGCTTTGTCTACTATGGAATTTTAACGCAGTAGAACGCTTTCCAAAACTTTGCGTAGAAACGCGTTAAGAATTCGTGAAAACGCCCTTTTTTCGTATCTGATACGTAAAAACGGTGTATTTACTAATTTTAAACGCGTCTTTACGCGTTTTTTTAGAGATCTTGTCTGTCTGGGTATCGGAATTTTTAAAGAAAGCACGCGGAAGAAAAGCTTATTACTCTTGAATGAAAAGTCACGGTGACCTGCGGTTCTCACCATTCAGTAGAGGACAGTCATCATAAACAAGGCAAATATTACGTCTAGATATGGTTTGCAACCCGCTGTTTTGCTCGTTGCTGTGAATTCTGACAAAACTAACGAGACAGCCTCATTAACTGGAACCCTCGGGTTGAGCTTATATTTTGGTCATAGTTAGATCTCATAGAATAGATATTAATCCTAAAATGATTCATCCCATTGATTTGCATTTGGCAAGATATATCATACTTTGAAATGTTGACCTAGAATTCTGCCCAAATAAAGGTCTCATCTAGACTAACTTTCATACAAAGTTTCAGTCTTTTCAAGTTATGATTTTATCAGTATGATATATATTAACAACAGGGGGAAACCCACTAGAGATTCTATATGTCACCAAAACCAAACCAGTGGGATGAATCCTGATATCTACTCTATGACTACAAGCCTAGTTTATTATTCACTCAGAATTCTAATAGAGTTATATGAGTGAATATAATCAGATATAACTGAATTTCTTTATTTATATCAGTTTGGTAGAAATTCTATTAGGAGAAAATTTTTTTGATATATATTTCATTTTAGTAATCAATTAACTCGTTCATCTGATATCAATCAATCAACAAATATTGAAAGTATTCTTGAAAAATTTAGTGAACAAATATTACTTAATAAATGTAATCAATTAATCAATCAATTAACAGATGATATTTTAAATCGGTTAAAATATTTAACACACATTGAATATATTCGAAATTTTTTTCTTTTTGAAAATGGTTCATTTATGCATCAATTTGCTTTACGTCTATATTCAAAATTATCTCATACAATTCATGAACGTTTAGATGCATTTACAGTACTTGTTTCATTTGATAGTACATTAACAATGTTTGGACTTGAAAAAATGCAATATCCATTAAGTGTCATATATCAATCAACAAATGAACCATCTACAACACAAAAATATATTATACAAAATGTTCAATTAAAATATGATTTACCTAAAGAATTATTTATTATTATTAAACCAGATCATATGGATATTTATCAGAAATGTTTTGCATTCGTTCTACAAGTTAAACAAGCAAAATATGTACTTGATCAATTAGTTTTTAGTGGTATGAAAAGATTTATCTTCGAGAGAAGGAGAGGGGCAGGTGCATAATAAAAGGCGCAAAAATTATAAATCTCGAGAGAGCGAGCAAACACAGTCTTCCAGGTTGTAAAATATTCTTTGACTAGTATGAATGATACGTTCGTTTTTATCATTAGAGTAATAATAGAACTTAAATATTTTATTTATCTAAACTAGAATTTCGTGTTAAAAATCGTGTTCGTAACCGCCGATTATATCGTCATCAATCTTATCAATTACACCATGAAATGTTTCTTCTACGTGCTCGTCTTCTTCATGCTGTTAATGCTGTTAATAATTTTGTTCTTACTACAGTACGTCATAGAAATTTTACTTTTTTTTCTTTTAAATCTTTTTATATTTTGTAGTTTCATACAGCTGGTGAACAATTTCTTGATAAACATTCGAATAAATCAATTGATATTGAATCCATGATAAATTTCCATGAAAAATTTCTTACAGCGCTATCAATCGGTAGTCTTTTACAACCTAAACAACAAGCAATACGTGATCAATTAATGAAATTATTTGAAATTGTTACAATATTTGCACGTCGTTGGCAATTAGGTTTTGATTCAATTAAAATTGAACATATTAATAAATTACAAAGTGAATTTAATCAAACAAAACAATTTATTTCAATTGTTCTTAAACCATTTTTACCACGAATGATCGATTCACCATTACGTGCACTTGCATGTGCTCTTCAAGATGACTTCTATTCTAATGTTTAATTCTTCTTTTGTGTCAGATAAAACTTTTTTTCTAATAAAAAAAATATTCTATACGAATCACACAGATTTCAGTTATCCGAGACATATATGGAATATGCTGATTACTGATACGAATAGCTAAGAAAAATAAATTTTCATTCATCATGGAAATCAGTCTCGAACCAGTGAATGAGAATCATGTTTACGAGTATTTAACTATTATTATTATGTTTATCATGTCTACATTTTACTTCTAATGGAGCTGGAAACTGATGCATAGATATGTAGAACATCTGCCCGCGAGTTATAATTCTACAGGCAAATAGTCTGAAAGCATCGTAACGGATGAGTCAGAATCCTGCGGGCAAGTGTCTTAGACTTGTTTTTAATATAGAAGAATTCATTCAAAATTTTCGCCCAAAATAATCCACCTTTTATTTTAAATAAAACAAGCAGTCGTATATAAATCTTTTTTTCAAGATGCTGCTTGGTGAATTGGTCTAGACCGAATATCATTTGATATTTAATTTTATAAAATAATAATAAGAATAAATAGATTCGTATTTAAATGAATAGTTTATTTGGACAAATCTATTCCCTCAAAAGAAAAAGGAGAATGTATAATTAGAAATACTGTTATTGTTTTTTTCTATCGTTGTATAGCAATGAATTGTGTTGAGCAACGAGAAGAAACAAGTGAGCTTCTTTCGTTTGTTTTATCAACTTAATAATACAAGTGATGCTGTTAGTTGTGTATGCAACGAAAACGAACATACTGTCGATCTCCATTAGTGTGAATAGTCAACACTTCATAAGATTTAATAAAAATAGTAAGAGTAAAAATGAAAGAGAAACCGTTTTTTATATTCTGCATTTCTTTTTTTATTCATTATTAATAGTTTAAAAAGAAAAAAAAATGCACTGTGCTGCTCTTGTCGTCATCAATTTAGCAAATGTTTTTTTCTATGTCTATTAATCCTAATATTAAATATATGATGAAATATTGTAATTAATCTAATATTTATTTTATAGATCATAAAGATGACAAATACTTGCGCACAATCTCGAAGAAGAGATTATTCCAATGTATCAACTATTGATCGTTTAGCATTTAGTCGAGCACAACATCTTCAATCACGAGAAAATCGACCGAAATCAGTATCCGATGATGAAATTGATGCAGTTTCAGATTGGTCAGATTCTGATCGAGAATGTGATTTACTTAGTGAATTTGAATCCGTAACAAATTTTCATCAAAATGATAGAAATAGAAATTATTATAATATACCATTTGATGCAGATATTGAAAATAATAAATTCCCACAATTGAATCCTCCATTTTTATCTCGTACCATAGAAACACCATTGGGAAATATAAATGATAGTACAACAAGTACACAAGTATCATTTGTAATGGAAACTGATAAACCAAAACATCGATTTATTAAAAAACAATCTATTAGTTCAATAAAACATACTCAAGCACCATTATTACCAGCACGACGTATTCAAACTAAACAAACATCACCATATCGTTCAATGAATCGTAAAACTACAAATGCACAAGTAGCATATCCTCTTCGTAATCCTAAAACACCTACACGTTTTTGTCTTCCACGGGAAAATACATATACTAGTAATAATATTAATTCTCGATTGGGAACAGAATCATCATTATCAACATATAGTACATTTCAAGTTCCTGATGATAATTATAATCAACGACAAATAACATCACCAAGTTTTAGTCAATCATCTATATCTCGTACATATGAAATGAAAAAATTATTTGTTGATGATTGCGATTATGGTCGTTTAGTAGATACATCTGGAATACGACCACCTCAACCACGTGGTCGTCAAAAATGGGGTACAATTGTACATCCACCATTTCCATTGGGTTATCAACATATAGCTCCGGAACAAGTCACACAAGTTGTTGAACGTCTTGTAAGTCCTGTACGTTGTCGTGATCGACATATTCCTGTTTCTTCAACATCTAAACGTTATTTATCGGTTGAAGAAACTGATGCTTTGGTAAAGAATAAATATTTTTTTATTTGAATTGTTTTTTTTTTCTTTGATTTTTAGATTAATCGATTAACGAAAGCAAAAACAATCCGATCATCAGAACAATATTCATCAATACAACGACAAACTGGAACAATAAAACCATTAAATAATAATACTAATAACTGGAAAGGGTCTGGTATACCAGCATAAGACACTTTTTTTATTGGACTTCAGGGTTTTATACTATGTGTGATTTTTTTTCACAAAGAGAAGGTTTAAAAATGGCACGTATTTGTTTTAATAATCAATTTTGTTTAATACTATTTTTCATATTATAAAGAAGCGAATTATCAGCTAATACAAATTGAAGTTTTGATGATACTTTTTTTCCTTGATCAGACATTGGACGCTAACATATTATTCACTAGATATAATCAAATCGTCGTTAATAAAATTTCGTAAGCTTTCGATTTCAATAAGGCGTATTTAATTTCTTCGATTTTGTTTGAAAAAAATACTCTCACAGCCTTCAATCTTACGTTTAAAATTACTCACTTAATAAATACTCGTCATATAGGCAAACATAAGATATGGTATTTTATTTCTTAAAAATCATAATTCACTTCCTATATAATCAAAAGATATAAATAAACATTTAATAAAATGCGCAATTGACATCACGTGAATAAAAGTACTATTTGATAATAATTGCATGTTTATTTGTAAATCTAAAGTCTCTTAATTAGAGCTTTACATATATATAATATTGAACGAAAAAAAAGTGGTCTAATTAAGTTCATTGCTTTTCTTTTTATTCCAATTGCATCAGTATATCGAGTTACATAAATTTGAACAAAGAATAAGTTATCAAGTTAAATGCAAATATTTATAGAGGAAGAAAAAGGTATATTATTATTCGATCAATCAGTTATTTCATTTCATCGTTGTTAAAATAAAAAAGGTTTGTAATATTTTATATCTTAGAATGAATTTAAAAATAGGCCGAATGTAACTTATTAACATTTTTTGACAATATACAAGTATTTGTTAGTGATGACGTCAATCTATCATGTAAGGTACCTAGAAAGAAAAAAAAAAGAGATTTCGTGTTTTCCTCTAAATGAGAATAAATATATTTACGAGAAAATAATTTTTTATAATCATTATTATGTTATTTTTCTTTTATATTAAATTACTTTATTGATAATAAGCGCAATGAGTGAAGAACAAAGTGAGTTATTTAAATAAACGATAAAATATGTAGTAATTTTGATAAATAGAAAGAAACAACATGTATACAGTTTTATTAAAAGACAAAGTTTTTAATAGCTTGTAAGTTATATTCTATTGGGAAATTTATTTGTTTTGTTTATTAAACTCGAGTCTAAATGAATAGATTATCTGCAACTCGAAAATTATTCTTATAAGATTTTATCAATTTTAAATATTTATATTTAGTGAGCGACGGAATGGAAACTTATTCAACAGATGCATTTGATAATAAAGGTTTGTAACAAAAGAAGAAACGAAACTTTATCTGAATAAAATAGTTATATTATTGTAATAGAAAATACTGTCATTCAGTCACTTGATGATAACCCAGATCGAAATTTACCATTAAATGAATATAGATCACCATCAGTAATGTCAAGACAAGAAAAACAACCAGTATCAATGTATACACTTGGAAATGGGTATCAACAAATTCCATCGAAAACTTTACCACAAAAATCTGAACCTAAAGTTTATTATATTGGTTCAAAACAAACTGAAAACACACCATCTCCTATCAAACAAGGTAAAATATTAGTTTTTTTTTAAATTCCAAAAGATATTTTACATTGAGAAACATTACTTCTTATTTAAACAGGAAAGCAATCAGATGTTCCAATCGTTTTTCTGGAACCTCAGATTATTTCTCAACCAATATTATACAGTATTATTGGGGAAAAATCTACTCCAATAATTGATAAACCAATTCCTGTAAGTGAAGAACAACCTTCACCTATAATCTATTCAATAAATGATCGTCCTCGCACTGTCGATCTAAATACCAATAGTGTAGAAGATCCAGTTCTTTATAAAGATAAATCTCCTACACTTTATTCTTGGGTGGGTAATTCATATGTTCAAGATGAAGTTGTTCCAGAACCACCTAAAACACTCGTACCACCATCTCCAAGTGTTTATACACTTATTGGAAGTCCAGCACGTACATCACGTGGTACTCAATTAGGTCGAAGTAGTCCTATTGAACCAGTACCAATTCTATATACAATTGTTGATGATACATCAACTTCAACTTCAACATATAAAACAAAAGAAAAGCACTCACATCCACCACCACCACCACCATCAAATGAACCCGTCGTATATACAGTAGAGAAGGAATCTAATGTATATAAAACTCCAATACTTTATGCATTGGTTGGTAAACAAATTCCACCACCATTAGAAGATAATCGATTAAAGTATTTAATATCATTTTATATTTATAAATTATTGATCTTTTTTTTTCTTTGAATGATCTAGACTACCTGCAAGAAAACCGACACCATCACCACCAATTACAGTTTCTACTAATAAACGTATAAGTCGTAGTCCCGAACGAAGGTCAAATATAATAACGGAGGAAATTATAGCATATCCAGTAACAAAAACTGTATATCTACAACAACCAAAAGGTTATTATTTCTTTTTTATATACAAATCAATAAATAAAAATTTTAGAGTCAACAAATCCAAAATCAGAATTAATAGTTACTCCTTACAATGAAGAAGAACGTCGTATGCGTCCTCAAATAATTCATCAAACACCTACTTATACAAATCAAGATCAATCATATCGTAAACTGAATACTATACCAAAATATCCATCAGTTCAATTACCTGATTATCAATCACCATATGCAAATCGAACACATAAACCATATCGTGAACAAAACTACAATAATAATAATAATACATTACCTGCTATTTCACATAATCATGCCCAAAAAAAAGAAAGACCACCACTTTATGAACCACGTTATCGTGTTGAACGACATCATCCATATGTTCCATTAAAACCAATCACTTTAGTATGTATACATTTATTTTAATATTATTTTTCATATATATATATTTCAAATTTTTAGGCAAGATACCCAGTTAATACAAGATCACGTGCAAATCTATGGGATAATGCTTATCAAACGGATGATGATGAAGAATATGAGCAAAAACTTAATAAGAAAAATCGTGGTTATAAAACCAATCGACCTCGTTTACCATGGATACCAGTTTGGTAATTGAACATAAAAGAAAACATTTTATTTTATTTCGGTTTTATTTTATTTTATATAAATCGAAAGAAAAAAAAAAACACAATTATTTTTCACTTTATCAAAAAAGCGTAAAAACAATGCTAATAATTAGAGTGTATGACTTGTGCAAAACATTTTGAATTCTATAAAAGAAAAATAAATAAATTCAGAATTATTCAAATAAAAAATAAATATATATACCTTCAAAACTAATTGTTCCACTATTGTCAACATCAAGTCGTTTAAGTAAACCTTTAATTTCTTGTTCGGCAACTTCAGGTTTGACACCAAGCATTTCTTGCATTGGTAGATAATATTTTTTTAATTCTTCAACAGTTATACTACCATCATTATCTTTATCAACACGACGGAATTCTTTTCGAAGTTGTTCTTCAGTAAATGCAGCCATTTGATATTTATTTACTTATTGGTTTAATGAAGGTAAATGTAAAATAATGACAGTAGGTTTTATAGTTGATTGGGTTTGTTATACTTGACTGATTTTATTTCTTTTAACAAGAACGTTAGAAAATATGAAAAAGAATGATGTAAATATGAATAACAAAATAAAAAGCAAGCGTATCATCATCATAATAAGCCATGAAAAAGGTAAAATCCATAAAAATATAGGCACGTACAACGTTACATGATCTAGGTAAAAATAATGAATCAAACAAAAAAAACATAAGGCGTAGGCATTTCATCAAAATATTATTCAGAGATAAATCAGCGTCGTAAAACAAAATAATAATATTATTATTCATTTTCTAGACTTATTTTAATTTATATATCATGATTATTCAGTATTTCGGATTGATGAATCAATAATTTTGTATTACATAACAGATGAATATCGGACTATAGATTCTTATGAAAATTGTAATATTTTAGAATTAACTATAGTAAAATATTAAGAAAACAATAGTTGTATGGTTTTTTGAACAGAGCGATTTACAATATATACATTTAATTCTTCACATGTATATGTCAAGCATTGATTAATCGTTTGAGAACTGACAATATTTTTATGAAAAAAAACAAAATTTGTTGTTTATATTAAATTGTTAGACCTGTAAGACAATGCAGGTTATAGGGTATGTATAACCCTACAGACTATAATGGCTATGTGTGAACAAAAGTTTTTTTACGATGAAAAAATTGATAGTACAACATATGTACCATACGTCCTCAAATGATTAATGGATTTTTTTGTGTAACAGCTTTCTGATTCATGAATACTATTAAATGCAAACATTAATTTTTGTGACAATCATATCAAGTATATTCGAATAATCGATAAATAAGTACAATATATTTAAATTTATTCAATTTAATAAAACCAAAACAAAATACTAATGAAATTTAGTATTATTTCCAAATTTTAATATGTCGTTTAGCTATTTCATAGCTTATATTATTAATAATACCTTCCCATTCAAGTGTATCAGTTGATTCATTACTACCAACAAGATAAATATGTAATGTAACAAGTTTAGTCATATATTTAATAAATTTCGAAGCAACTTGTCTTAAATCATGAATTGTATTTAAATTAATTCGTAAATGTTTTAAATCTGAAAATATTTCAAGAAAACGATCACTTTGAATAATAGGTAAAGGTTCACGACGTAATACAAATTTATCAAGTTTATCATGTAATTCACAGCAAACATCATTATTTTGAAAACAATCTGTTATAGTCTAGAAAAACGAAAATATCATATTAATGGAATATTTAATAAAAGAAAATTTACCATAAGAATAGCATAATCAGTTTTGAAATATCGTAAACATGGTGTTAATTTCAATAAAGCAAGAAATGTATCTGTAGGTAATGGTATAAATAATTCGAAATGAACTAATTTATGAAGATTAAGCATTGTAAAGAGTTGTGTAAATAATGTTGAATAATTAACAGTAACAATAGCATTCTCATATATCTGAAGAGCACATACATTTGGATATGTACGTTGAGCATAATTCTAAATGATTTTAATTTTAATAAATTCTTTACAATTTTATAATTACCTCCATTGGCATATTCGTTTTTAAATACAAATCAGTAACAGAATTAAATGTATTGTATGGTGCTTCTATTATTGGTAAACAATGAATTGTACTTATAAATGAACAGCGACGGTATGGAACAGTAAATAAATGATATTTCTTATTATCTTGTGAATAATCAATACTTATAGACCATTGATTCCAGAATGGAGTTTGAAATGACGATACAAGTTCATCATCAAATATATCTGCCACAGCTTTAATATCAAATACAAGAAAACGTAAATGTTTTAATAATGTTAAAATTTCAATCCATTGTTCGGAATTAATAAAATCGATACCAATAGCAATAAGTGTAAATCGATAAAGTTGAGGTAAAAATGAAAGTAGATATGTAATATATTCAAATCGTACTGTATATAAACAATTAAGTTTAAGTGTACGAAGAGTTTGAAATGGTATATTAAATGGTGGTAAAAAACCTTGAAAATTAACAGCAAGTCGATGAACTGTAAGATGATCAAGTGACGGAAAAAAATGAAAGAGTGTATGAAGATCATTAATATAAAATCCATCGAGAATAAGTCGTGTAAGAGAAGAATTTGGTCGAAGTTTATTGACAAATAAAACATCATCATAGGAAAGAATACATCTAAATGTAGATATAAATTAACAAATCTTTTATTTTTCAAAGATTATTTTTCGTACGTTTCTAAATGAGAATCATCGAAAAGAAAAGCTGGATGAATTTGTTGTTCAAACATTTTATTACATTTAATATGTATCGATGTTAAATGTTGTATTTTTATTATTTGTTTATAATCATTAATATTCGGTTCAATAAATGACATTGTATGAAGATTAGGAAATGTTATTTCAATTGGAGAAAATTTCATTAAAAATAATTTTATTCCACCACATGTTTCAACATTTGATAAATAAATTGCATGAATAGACGATGAATAAGGAATTAAAATATTTGAACAATATTTATTAAAATCATTAAAAGATAGATTTGTAGATAAATTAATAGACATTTTTTGTTGAGTGATGAGAATTTCGAAGCGATTATTAAGCATATGAAATGTATGAATAAGTTCAAATGGACGGATATAATCGAAAATATCCAATAGAATTTCATTAGCGAGATCTTCAAGTTTTGATATGGACATTATTAAGAAATCTGAAGAAAAATAAAACTTTTTCTTTTGTCACCTAAGATATATATGAAGTATGGCAAGTCATTCTCTAATTAAAACTGATCTGCTCAATATGTACTGATGAAAGAATGAATTTGATGCTCAAGTATTCAAAAGTGCGGTTTAAAACTATCCAAATGTTCTTTAAAAAAAAGCGCAATCAATTCTTTCAATAATATTTATAATAGACAAGATAATATAATCAAAAACTACATGTTTTTTTTTTCTTTATTAATTAAACAACATATCACAAAGTAATATTCTTTTCTTTTAATTGACAATGTTCTTTTAAATATTGTATAATACGTTCACAATCAATACCATGACGTTGTATATGAAAATAACCTTTTTCTGATAAATCAACAATAGTAGATCCACGTCGATCATTTGATGCTAATAGACCTCCATCAATAACTAAATCAATTTGTGACCATAACTGTTTAAATTCATCAATACAAACTGAACTTGGTTCATTGGATATATTGGCACTTGTTAATGCAATTGGTTCATGTAAACGTTGAGCTAATTCAATCATAAATTGACAATTTGGAATACGAATAGCAATATTATTTATGCCTGGATTGAAATATGAAGGTAATAATGATTGACGTTCAAACATAAGTGTTACTGGACCAGGAAGAAGATCACCAGTAGATAATTGTTCTTTTGTTAATGTTGGTTTTGAGCAAGTAAATAAATCTTCAACATAACCGACAGATATTGCTAATGGTTTAGTAAATAATCGACCTTTTATTTCATAAATTTTTTGAACAGCTTTTTTACTATTTACTAATGCAGCAAGACCATAAATTGTATCGGTTGGTACAGCTATAACTCCATCGTTTTTCAAAATTGAAATACAACGATCGATTAAATCATTATCATTGATCGAAACAACATTGGTTGACATGATTTTGTTGTAATGATGCGAAACGTGGCAGCTGAAGAATCGAATGAATGTAATTGAGGAAATAATTTGAATCATAAGAACATTCTACGATGTAAGATGAAAATTCCATCTGATAAGAAAATTTTTTATCTCTACCGAAAAATTTTGTTTGTTGCTAACATACACCGTGAAAGAAGGATATTACTTTTCTTTCTTTCTTTTTTTTTTATATTTTCACTTGTCCAATACGTTGTACAAAGATATAGTTAATATAGAGGTCGCTCTGCATATAAGAATAATTATAATTTTCAATCTTGTAACTGTAAAATAGTGTCTCAAACAAATGTTACACCGTGATATTTATTGCTCTAATAGAAATACAGATCTTTTACTAAGATCGATATTGTTCTCAACCATTGAAATCTTTCAATATACATTTTAAACGTACTCCTATAGAATATCGTTTTAGGACTAATTATTAAGAAAGTTGTACAAGATAGATCGATTTAAAATGATTTCAATAACATCTAGTTGTTGAGCTTTCAGTCCTTGCATATATCTATAGATATATTTCATAAAATCTACTTATGTTAAGAGCTCAAACACGATTTCTCTCACGCAGAACGCATCAAGCCATTTTTAAGAAGAGATAGATTCCTTACATAAAAACGATAAGAGTTTAGCATTTTTTTCCTTTAACACGCTTTCTTTTTTAAGATATAAAATTTAAATTGACGATAACTCCAATCGAGCAGTTGATATGTGAGTTCGAACAAAAAATTTAATCAATACCTATCTTTTAGTATTTTATAGGTTAAAAGTTGTATGGAATTCAATAGTAATGGTTCTGAGGGTAGGTATGAGCGTTATTATCTGATTTTATTCAAACTCACACCCTTAAAATTCATTTCAATTCAATTTTTATGATCAACTTCATCAAATAAAAATATTCAAATATAATTTTATCAAAAATAAAACCTTCTTTTCGAATAATTTTTATTTAATTTAATTCAGATTACAAAATATTTTCTTTTCTTATCTTTTGAAAAATTCGACAAAAGTCAACAAAAGATGAAGAATTTAAAATTTATTTATTGGATTTTTTAATCAAAATTATCAAATTAAATTCAGTTTTGAGGAAAAACAACAAAATAGATTTTATTTCGTTGTTTTCGTACCAAAAAGTTTCTTCTCTTTTTCTCAAAGTCAAAATTTCGTTTACAAAATTATTTCAAATTTTTCGATCCGATGATTCCAAGTATCAGCAACATAAAGATTTCCTTCATCATCAAAAGATAAACCACAGGGGTGTTCTAGTTGATTTGATTGATTTCCTTCACCATTTCCACCGACAATGATTTCACCTTCATCTTTTCCTTCACTCCAACGCATTACTCGATCATTTCCCCAATCTGCTACATAGATTTGTCTAAAATGATCAACAATGACTCCTTGAGGATAAAACAATTGATTAAGGTCTTTTCCTTGACCGTTTCCTCCGGCCACAACTCTTCCTTCTTTTGCACCTTTACTCCATTTCATTACACGATGATTTTCTCTATCTGATACATAAACAGATTGATCCTCATCAATAAAGATAAAAGTTGGACAATCAAGTTGATTTAGTTGATTTCCTTTTTCATTTCCACCTGCCACTACAATTCCTCTGCTGTTTTCTTCCATTTTCCATCGTCGCACTTCATTCTTCACTCGATCAGAAACATAAAGAAATCCATTTTTATCCATTGCCAGGCTATGGCAGTCAATATTGTGAATGAGAATATGTTGATTTTGATTCCACCATTGAATCACTCGTCGGTTCGCACAATCAGCAATAATGATCGAATAATTTTGTTGATCAACAATCATATCTGCTGGAGAATTCAATTGATTCATTCGATTCCCTTTGCCATTTCCACCTGCAATGATCTGTCCTTCCTTTGCATTACATTTCCATTTAAAAATACGATCATTTTCAAAATCAGCAATGAAAATATTTTTCTTCGTATCAATAAAGATTCCTATAGGGTTATTGAGTTGGTTTAATTCCTGTCCACGTCCATTTCCACCAGCCACAGTAATGGCATTTTGTTTCCATTTCTTGAATTTTGGTTCTAGAAAATGATGAAAACAAAAGATTTTCATCAAAAGGAAAAGAAGCGAAACTGTTTTTCGTTGAACAAAATGGAAAGAAAGAGGGTGGGCAGGCGCGACTACTCAGCTTCATTCCACACTCACCATCAGACGTATTTTTTTAAGAAACTATACTTTAAAAACTTACTTTTTGATATAATAATTGAAATCTCATTAATAAATGATTGTGAATCTTGTTGAATAGAAATATTTGATGAATTATTTAATTCTTCTTTAATTTCTATTAATTGATTTTTCAAATAATTTAAATTAATTTCATTAAATTCATCTTCACCATGAATTTGTTTTACTAGTTCAGATAAGTCTTTAAATCTCTTTTCAATATCATCAATAAATGCTTGTGAAAATTGAATGAGATTTTCTCTACGATTCTGTGCTTTTTGTTGAATTTTTTCAATTGAATCTCGTTCCCATTGATTAATTTGTTTTAACAAAGAATGATTTTGTGGATTTTGTTTTTGTTCATCAATTCTTTGTTTAAATTGATCATAATCATTAATAATATGATGTAATTCTTCATTTAATATTTGTTGATGTTCCGTTAAATGTAATAAACAAAATCTTTTTGAACATCCTTCACAAGGAAATGTTATTTTTTCTTTATTACATGTAAAACATTGTGTTTTGTTATTTGCCATTGCCATGTCTTTGAATATAAAGTTACAGAAGAAATGAATATCTATATTTATCTACCTTTTTATAGATAAACTTAATGACTCAGTGACAATACTAATATTATTCGGTAGTAGAAGAGACCAAAAAAGAATTTTGATCGTCACCACAATTATTAACTATGGTGAAATCCCACTAAGAAAACTGATGAGACATATAAGATGGTCGAACTAGAATTGAAAATTGATTTGGTTTTAATTTGAAATAAAAATACAAACAATTTTTTCGTTATTTTTTTTAACGAAAGTATGTTAATTTGGTGTAGATAAAGATTAAACATAGGCCACTCCTTCACCTTTATCCACCATATGCATGATGTATCAATATTTCATTCAGTCTTACAGTGATCATCATTCTTATTCATAAAATAGTTATTGTGTGATATTCTTTTTTACTCATTTAAAAAAACTAATTCCCCAAAATACTTTGAATCTTTGTTTTATCGATTAGATTCTTCTAGGTATTTTGTAAAAGAACAGCATTTTATTTGAAAAGAGATTCCTGAGTGCGTTTGACCTATAAAATAATAAAAGATCAATATTTATTGAATTTTTTGTTCGAACTCACAAATCAGTTGCCCGATTGGAGTTAAAATGTTTAACTCTTATTATTTTTATGTGAAGAATTGCGTTTTTCATGTTTATGACATGAAAGAGACTATATATTCCGATTCAGCGCGTCGAGCTGTATCAAAACATGTAAAGAAAAAGGTACTCGATTTTTGAATTACCTAAATTTTAGTTTTATTTAAGAAACCTATAAATCATAATTATTTAACATACAAAATTTCAACTCGTTATAATTATATAAATATTCATATTTATTAAATCATCCGATCATGTCTGTCTTATTAGCGTTATGCACAATCATTGACATTTCAATCACAAGAGAAACCATCTTACGATTTGATATAAAAATTCATTTCTATATTTTCTTTAAAGGTAGAATTGGTCTTCCAGCATATAAATTCTCTTTAAACATTTTAACAATTAAATGCCAATCATAAATATAATCAAATTTTTGTTTAAGACGATTAATAACTGCAATAAGTAAATTTCTTAAATATCCATAATCTGGTCTTTGTGTATATGATAATGTTCTTGAATATTTATAAAATAATTCAAATTCATATGGTAAATCTTGACAAAGTTCTTTTACTGTTAAACTTTCTTTTATTTCAATTAATTTTTCATTACGTTTTTTTCTATTAGAAATTTTTATTGACATCCATGGTAAAAAACCTTTAGCTAAATAAATAATTATATAAGATAAACATTGTATATCATCACGTCTTGATTGTTCTATTCCATGATGAGTATACAATGAACAATAACGTGCTGTACCAGTTAAAGTTTTACCAACTCGATATAAACTATGTTCATATGTTAATGGATGACGATAATTTTTACAAAGACCAAAATCAATTAAATGTACAATATGTGATTTTAATCCAAGACCAAATAGAAAATCTATTTAAATATAATATACATAAGATTCTCATTAGAAACTTACTATCAGGTTTTAAATCTCGATGAATAAGTGAATGATTATGTAATGCTTCTATACTTCGTAAAATTTGTTCTCCAATCATGCAAATTGTTTTTGGAGTAAATTTTCTTCCAGAAAAATTCAATAAATCTTCAACAGATGGTCCTAATAAATCCATTGCAAGTACAGTATATTCATTATGGGTACCAAAATAGAACATTCTTGGTATATATATACATTTAGACATAATTTCAAAAACATATTTTTCTATTGGTAATTGAGGACGTTGAGTATCTGTACGTTCAAATTTAATGGCAACTAATAAATCATTTTGATTATTATCTTTAGCTAAATAAACCTGATAGGAAAATTATTTTAATAAGAAATATTTTTATTAAAAAAAAAACAACATACTTCACCAAATCCACCACTACCTATACATTTAATTGTTGTAAAACGATTTTCTATTATATAAATTTTATCTTTTGGAATATTTTCAGTTTTTTTTAATACTATTTTATCATTATTTAATGGTTGAAATGAACTGACTATGGTTCGTATTCTTTTTTTTAGTTTCGATTTTCGAAGTAAATCATTGTTATCATCTAATGGCAATTCAAGTTTTGATGTATCAGACATAAATTAGAAAATAATATTTTGCGCTAGTTTTTTTTCTTCTTATTTTTAATAATTAAGTCATTTACTGATTACGTGAACAAAGAAAAATGTATAAAAACAGTCGCGAACGCTACGATGATGATATTAGATCGTCAATCATCACTTTTTCTGTTTATAATGTTATTAGATAACAATCATATATATATATGTTCTTTTTCTATTCATATAGTAATGCGTAAAGCGTCATTGCTGATGTTGTAGATATGTTCTTAATCTACTTTTTTTCTTTGTTCAGATCCATATTTCTATCAATCAATAGAGAAATGTCCTTCTGTATATGAAAAAGATTAGATCTTATTAAGAATAGAGACGACCCATTACATGTATACACAGTAATCGAAGACTTAGATTTTTTTTTTCTTCTTCTTCTTCTTTTGACTTCTAATCGCATAATTGTGTTGAGTAAAAAAGTTGGTATTTCGACTTTGATATATTAGAAAAATTATAGACTTAGGCGATCGAGTGTTTACTGTCAAAGAACCAAACATGAACAGTTCTATAATATAGACGGTAAAGTCATTAGAAAAATGAAAAAAAAAGAAGAAAGAACAAGAGCTACTATTCTTATTTTTATGACTTCTCTTTCTTTTTTCTTTTTTTTTCTTAGTCATTGTTTTAAAAGCAATAAAATAAAAGTAACAGTCTTCTTCTCATCGTGACACTTATCGTGTTGCTCGGTCACTTGTTAACAAGTATTGAGAATTGTATTATGAAATCATATATTCATTTCAATATAGAGTTCAGAAAAAGAAGAAAGAAAGGTGAATAAATCATAATCTGTATGATATAACAATAAAGAATTTCTTTCTCTTCTCTTCTGTCTAATACCATTCAATATCTTCTTTTTCTTTTATAATAGAGAAACGTATTTCAATCATCATTCTATATGAGATGATGAACAATTAGTATCTTTTCTTTTTTTTTTGAATAGTTTATATTAATAAAATGAATGTAAGGTACGATATATTAGTTAGAACTTATGTCCTTTCTATGTTTTACTTTTATTGAATGACAAATTTATAATTTAGGTATGGATATGAATAAATATTTTATTTGTCAAAATGGTGAAAATATTTCGTGGACATCTGTCTGTGATGGTTTCAATCAATGTATTGATGGTTCTGATGAACGAAATTGTAAATTAGATTTTTTCTAAGTCTTCATTTTAATTAATATTCTTTATATTAAGGTTATTGTCAAGGTGATACTTATGCTTGTTTACAAGGTAATAATGTTAGCTGTAAAGTTGCATGTGCAACTTATGGTCGTGTGACTTGTTTAACCTATCAAAATAGTCGAGCTTGTGAACAATATATACAAAAAACTAGTTTGTATAAAAAAATCAAGATATTTTAGTAAATAAATTCATGTCATTTTTAGTTAATACAATGCATTTCGATATTAGTTCTACTCAGGAATCACCTGTATTAACTTATGATTTTGATACATTTCGATATTCAGTTTATTTAGCTGTTGGTATTTTACTTTTTATTATAATTCTTTCATTATTAATCTATCTAATTCATAAATATTCTTCACAATTATTATTTTCTTGTACTAACAAATCATTCAATCGAATATCAACAACTAGATTATCATCTAGATTACAACAACAACCTTCTTCATTAAATTTACCTCGTTCACATTATACACCAGCACCTAATATTAACGATTTATCACCATCTTATCATTATACTCATCCAATTTCGCTATCGATAAATGGTTCGTATGAACCTCGAATATATCCTGATCAATCTTTATATTCTTCTATAAATTATTCTGATTCAATTTATTATGAAACAATAAAAACTCCATCGAAATCAAATTCAATGTCAATGTTACATCCAATGCCTTTACCTGAACCACAAGGATTTGTTAATATTCGAACATATTGCGTGTAAAAATAGACAAAAAAACGAAATACAAGAAAATCATTTTTATTTGATTTTGTTAATTATTAAAATGAATGATGCGAAGGAAAGCATCTTCCTTCTATTAATTAAAATTTTTATAGAATAGATAATATAAAATTTCTAGTCTTTTCCATAACGATGTTGAATTTTAATAAGAAATATAGTTGCATCACAATTGAATCATATCTAATATTTACCATTCGACTATGAATAAGGATAATTTTGCATATTATTCCAACTATAATTCGTAGCAGGTGAATTTAATTGATTATGTTCAATTGCATGTGATGCTGCATTCCAAACATGTGAGACTGCACCACGTGGATCTTAATATAAATTGATTTATTATTGTGAAAAAAAAAGATCTATATGTTCTAACCTAACGGATACGGTGAGCTCGCACGAGAAGCTGCAGACCATACGTGTGATAGTGCATTATGTGGATCTTAATATAAATTGATGTATTATTGTGAAAACTACGGTTTATATATGTTCTAACCTATTGGAGGATGTGATGAACTAGCATGCGCAGCTGCGTTCCATACGTGTGAAACTGCACCACGTGGATCTTAATACAAATTGATCTATTATTTGAAAAAAAATTGTCTATATGTTCTAACCTAATGAATATGGTGAACTAGCACGAGAAGCTGCAGACCATACATGTGATAGTGCATTATGCGGATCTGAACATAAATTGTTGTATTATTTGAAGAAAAAAAACTATTTCTATATATTCTAACCTATTGGCGGATGTGGTGAACTAACACGCGCAGCTGCATTCCATACGTGCGACACTGCACCACGCGGATCTTAATATAAACTACTTTATTATTCTAAAAAAACAATTTCTATATGTTCTAACCTAATGAATTTGGTGAACTGGCACGAGAAGCCGCATTCCATACGTGTGATACTGAACCACGTGGATCTTTATACAAATTAATTTATTATTTAAAAACAAAAAAAACTATTTTTATGTATTCTAACCTAATGGATATGGTGAACTAGCACGAGACACAGCATTCCACACATGTGATACTGCACCATGTGGATCTTAAAACAAGTTAATTTATTATTTACAAAAAAAACAGATTTATATACTCTAACCTATTGGTGGATGTGGTGAGCTAGCACGAGCAGCTGCATCCCACACGTGTGCAACTGAACTATGTGAATCTGAAAAGAATGAAATATTAGTATATAAATAATTATAATTTATTTAGTATAGTTAATACTACTTCTACAAATCTATATTATTTTATTTCCAAACATACATCAATGCACATAAATAAATTTTAGTAAAAATATTTAGTAAACTAAATAGATAAGCATGCCAATAGTATAAATAATAATGTCAACAACTACTTGTTACAATTCTGATAACATTCCTTTGTGGGCAAATAGTACCTGGTGAATGATACATAGAATATGGGTCAACACCAAGTTGACGAAGAATACCATCAACTGGAACATGTTCTTAATAGAGAAAAAAAAGTATGTATATGCTTTTTTGTCATTCAAATAATTTATTTTGTTTTTACCAGGTACAGTAAAAACTTGTGAATGTCCAGGAGTATAGCCAATAGATGGTATAGCTGATAGACCGGAGCCATATGCACCTAATCCAATGGCTGGATTTGATGTACATGCATAAGATGTTGGTATTCCATAGGATGGTGCAGAAATCAAATTTGGATATCCTTGTTGTACAGTAATTACACGTGGTTGCTGCTGTCCAATGATACTACCACAACTTGAGTCTATTCCTGAATATGGACTATATGAAATAAGTGATGAAGGTGGTGCCTAAATAAATATAATAGGCAAATATCAATGGTATTTAAAGAAAAAGATGATTACTGCTGAATAGATTTGTTGATTGACACCTAGTGGTGATATTAATTGATTGAGATCCATATGAGATGATACTTGTTGATAAGGAAATTGTGGACCTGGTGCTTGAACAATTTGTCGTTGAATATGTATACGTGGTTGACCATGTTGAATAACAATCGGTCCTTGTGGTTGATGAACAATAGGAGCTGGTAAACGTTCATAGAAGATACGACGCTGACGTGGTGGAACAGGAAGCCATTTTTCTAGAATAACATCTTGAGGTTTGCGTGGTAATTGAGGAAATTGTTCGATAATCACTTGACGTGGTGGTTTGGGTGGAGGTGGAATTATTTTATTGATAATAGTAGTACCTTCAGGTGGTGGAATTGGTGGAGGACGCTAGACGAAATAATTGACATAAATAGATTGAATAAAAGAAAAAAGTTATAGGCGAACTTCACGAATAACAACTGGTGGTGGAGTTGGAGGAGGTGGTGGAGCACGTTTAATAACCTATATTGAATAAAAATTTATTTTTTTTTTACTAATTGAGATATCTATTTAATCACAAGAGGTGGATCAGGAGGTTGTTGAGGTAACTGTTTTTCTCGAACAATAATTGCACCAGCAACAGGAGGAGTTGGAGGTTGTAGATATTTCACAAAAACCTATAATAAATTATTAATTATTCTTATCAAGAACAAAATTTTATAATATGACTAACTCGTTGTCTATAAACGACATCATCATGTGAAGGACGTTGTATAATACGAGTATTTGGATCACGTTTCATATACTATGTATTTCAAAAAAACAAAAAGTTAAAAAAAATAGAAGCTTTTATATGATTTTGTTGTACTTCAATATCAGCATCTGTTTGATATTGATGCGCATAGGGTGCATGAAATTGTGTTGGAGTTGAAGCATAATTCGGTTGACCACCATATGAGTGATTATAACTAGCAGCTTGCGTAAAAGATGGCGAATGATTATATGAATCGACACTAGTCTGACCACCACGTATTATTGGCAGTGATGGTGTTGATGAAACAAATTGTCGAGAATTTAGATGTTGATCATTTGACAGGTTATTAAAATTCACAACTTGAGAATGAGATGATGATCGATTGAATGAATTATGATAAGGATCAACGCTAGCACGACCTGCAGGAATTATTGGTAATGATGGAGATGATGAACTATTAGCATATTGATTTTGATCATTTAATAAGTGTGAATGACCAGCTTGGCGTAGCCAACCGATCATTGACGGATCATTAGTTACATCTTGTAAAGGCATTTTCCTATAGTATTATCTTCTTGTATGATACATCTAGAATAGGATATTCGTTAAAATAAATAATCAATATTAAAAAAGACATCTTTATTCTATGTATTCATATACAGTACAGTAATATTTGATACCGATTATTTAAAAAAAAAAGAATGTAATGATGTATATCTGCTTCATCTGTACATACACCTAGACGTCCTTTCATGGTAATTGCTTCTATCTCATATATGAATATATTTTATCATAAAACAGTATCATATTGTATACAACAAATTACCTTGAAGGTAATATGTTAGATATAGTATTTAACTATTTGTTTCATAAATAATGCAATATCGCTTGTCTTATGTTATTATAAATAATTTATATTAATACAATCGAAATGAAGGTCATTTACTGATGTATTGAAATATTATTTTCAATGTGTTCCACTCCAATACTATTTATGTACAACGAACAGTAATACTCATTAGTAGACATCCTTCATATTTGTCCTTTGAATCATTTATTTTTTCAACCTTGAATTTTGCTTGTTGTTTTTTTTCTCTCTTTTAACAAATTGATTATTTATTGTTTTAAAAAATTATTTTTTCTCGTAATGCTATAAATTGTAACAATTACTCACTTATAAAACGGAAATTAAACAATAATATATACATAATGTTTTTATAGATGGACACTGATGGTACACTAGTAATTATCTTTATACTTGTATCACATTATATAAAAGAAAAACAGATTGGTTAAACAATTAAGAACTATAACTTATGAGTCATTTTAACAAAAAAATTTATTGTCCTTAATATACGTATATAGATTTGTACTTTTTGATTCTAAAAGGTTATTTTTTTTAAAATGAATATAAGAAAAATATCGCAATTTTTTTTCAATGCCCACACTATATCGTTTTCTTTCAGACATAATGTCCATTAACAACACTTGTGCACTTACTCATGAGAATGTACCATTTTGATTTCTATTATCATTCATATAAATCTTTCTTATAAAGAAAGACGTTACCATTGTGATTGATGTTTTGTTCGATGTTCTTTTATTTCACATAAGATGCAGTTATTTTATGTATGTCTAATTCTTCTCAATTTCCTAAGATTATGCCACGGTAATTTTATTAATAATAAATTCTATAAATTTTTTCTCATCATAACATTAATTTCTATTAGGACAATGTTCGATGACGCCTCTAAATGCTTTTTTACAAAATTCATCAGTTTTGACGACAATGACGGTTGCTGGTAATTATTATTTACCAGTTAATGGAGCAGATAGTAACACTGTACTATCTGGAGCATATATGCCAATGACATGTATTAGTGGATATACATATGCAAGTGGTCAACTAAATATAACATGTACTGGTAACACATGGTCTACATTCCCTAGGTGTATATCAAGTACTAATGGCGGCTCTGTTCAATCTCCTGTTCCATCTGCCACTAGTGGTTTACCATGTATAGTAGATCAAGCAACATCTTTTAATATTACGAATGGATATTATTCTAGCTCATCGCTATCATATACTGCGAACAACACTAGTGCTACTGGTAATCAATTAAATTTGTATATTTTTTTGTATTTTTTAGTTCATATAAATTAGGATATATTCAGTTTTCATGCGTACCTGGTTATGTAATTGATCAAACAATCGGTACAACACATACGTGTAATAATGGTGTTTGGTCAACTAAACCTCGATGTATATGTAAGTAGTTTCGTATATCAAATATATATTGACTTTTCTGCTAAGACGTTTCATAATTGTAAACTTCAATAAGTACAAGCATTTCCTTTATTCTATTCATCACAAAAAGTCTAAAAAAAAGACATATACTTCATGAAAGTAAAATATATTTCTTTTCTGCATATTATAATGTTGATTTTCTTTTATAAATAATAACTATATGATCGTGCAGTTTAGTCTATTTTTCGATATATATGTATATTCTCAACTACATGAGATAAAATAAATATATACGAATTTTGAACTAGCATATATAATGATAATCCGTAAAAATGAGAAGAACCTGGCCATTAGAATAGAGCTTTTGAACTATCGATATCATTCTTTTATCGTTCTAAAAAAAATATTTTTATTTACATGAAGAGAAAAAATGTCTCTTGAAAGGAGCATTCGCTGCCAAAGTGGCTAAGCTTTTCACTATTCTCAATCTAAGTGAAAAAATGCTTTTTCTTAAAATGGTTTTCATTTCTTTATTTATTATTACGCAAAAAAATGAAATAAAATGATATATCACGTTTTTCCATCAGATGTAACACTTGTCCATATTCTTTGTTCGAGTTCATCTTTTACGAGTTCATTTCACCACATGCATTCACCAGCCAGTAACAAGTTTTAAATTACATAAAACTCTTTTAAGTCTCCCACGATATACGTCTATTATTTTTCCACTTACACATGTTTCATATATTTTAATATCCATCTTTTTTTCTAAAGCAACTGGTCGCTGTTCCTATCCTACACTTCAAAACTATATTACAACTGCAATTGGTTTACAAACAACAAATATAACTCATCTAGTGGCGGCTTCACAAAGTGATACAGTAGTATTCAACGGCTCTTACATTGTACTAGCTTGTGCAACAGGCTACACGAATATTGGTGGTAGTTTAAATATTACCTGTTCCGACAGTGGTTCATGGTCGCCGTTTCCCAATTGTGTGCTAAATGGTGGAAGTGCTTCTTTGACTACTACAACTATTTCCACAAACAATGCTGCTGTCACGACTACGACCACACCTAGTAGTGGTGGAGCAGCTTGTCCATACGATCCTACAACACTGTTTGCTCTTACTAATGGATACTTTACAAGTTCTTCACTTTCAAATCCAACTCCCACTACTGCCAATGGTAATCACACTCACAGCGCAGTCATACAATTCAAACTTTATCTTTTGTAGGATGGATACAATTTGCGTGCAATCCTGGTTATGCTCTTGATCCAATAGTTGGTGCATCATACACTTGTAATAATGGTGTTTGGTCAACGAAACCAAGATGTCTAAGTAAACCTAATGCTTTCTAAATAGCCACAAACGTATATGAATATATAAATATTTTTATTTTTAGTCACTCCTCGATGTTCGATAGATACACTGAACAAGTTTCT
>CAJNOI010000020.1:72917-125480 GCA_905250115.1 Adineta steineri | reverse complement strand
GTCCATTTAATTGAGTAGCACTTGTGCCGGACGAACCAGTAATACCGGCAATTGTATTAGCGCTAGATTGACCATCTAAAAAAAATTGAATGCGATGATTACCTGAATCAGCTACATAGATATTTCCATATTCATCAATTGCTACACCAATTGGATTATTTAAAAGTGTTGATGAAGATCCGCTTACTCCACTACTGCCAGCTAGAAGTGTCCAACTAGTATCACCTATCACCCAACGAACTACACTATGTGCATTATAATTAGTAATTATTAAACTATTCGTCGATGAATCCAGAGTAAACCCGGCTGGATACCACAACTGTGTGCTGTCCGTTCCTGCTCCATTACCGCCAGCCACTACAGTGCCTGACGTTTCACCGCTAAGATATTGCATGATACGTTGATTCAATCGATCGTTGATGTACAGAGTGCCCGAACTCGAAACACGTTCGATCCCATTAGGAGCATTAAGCTGATTGTTTGCACTTCCAGCGGAGGAACCTGAAGACAATTCGAATTTAATGATATTTTCTGAAAAAAATTCTCTGAGTCTTACATTTTGATCTATTTTATTTTGATAATGAAATCTAGTTTGAAAATAGGACTACGTTGTTGGAATAGTTTATTTATTGTTCATTTACTCAAAACGAAAGTATCAATATATGAAACATTATTTTTACTATTGTTTTGGCTTAGAGGCACCACTATTGCACCAAGGTATCATTGTGATTTTAAATGGCAAGGCTTATGATTTATATACCAAAAAGTGAACGTCATAAAAAACGAGATTCATGCGTATAACTGTCCATTGGAAGAATGAGAATCACATATAGAATTGCGGAAAGTTCTAAACTTTAGACACATAACTGGATTCTGATATGCGCAGCCAGCTACTAAAACACAAGGTAATCATAACATGTTTTCGCTTTACAGACTTTGTAGAGATTTCTTCGCTGACCATTTTTATACAAAAGCTGTCATATTTAATCAATGAATAGTGATGTTAGAGTCAAAATGCTCATAAACTTAACTTCATCACTTACAGAAACTTGACACTGTCAACATTTGAATCCTAGCATCGCTATTTTTTGATCAAATATAAAAGCTCTTTTTTTACAAAAATGATTAGTAAAGAAAGTTCTACAAACTCTGCAAGATGAAAATATTCCATAAGATCAGTATATGTTCAAAATTTGAAACTTTCCGTAATTGTACACGTAATTCTAATTTTACGATTGAGTAGTTATACTCCTAAATCTGATTTTTTACGAGCCTTTATTTTGTATATAATTCACTAGTCCTTGCTACTTGAAATTACAGGAATACGTCCGTGAAAGAATATTGTCTTTAATGCTGTATTAAACTACTATTCATCTACTCATCTATATATGTATAACAAGTGAATTTGGTGACTTTTCTTACCTAAATGTCGAATCTTAAATACAAACAAATGTTTTCTCCACTGTGTTCATTTTACAGGACAATTTGTAACAAAGTCAAAGCATTTGAAAACGTTTCTGAACTGTTTTTATAGTAATAGTACGGATGGTCGCTGAAGATCAAAGCTATGAAATAATTATTTTATGACATATTTTCAGAAATAAGTATATCATGTTCTGATGGTTTCATGGGTAGCAAGCTCAAATAGAGTGTTCTGAGTATAATAACCAATAAACTTTTTTCATTTTTGTTACCTGTTCCAGCGATCATCGAACCAGATGATGCACCATTTGCCCAGAAGATAACTCGATGATTGGATCTATCGGCGATGTACATGTTGTTGCTTGAATCGATTGCAAGATCGACTGGTGCATTAAGATTGGTAGAGGAAGCACCTGATGTTCCATCTGCCTGACCGGCAACGGTTGTGCCTGTAGAGTCGCCTATGATCCATTTTTGTATTCGATGGTTATCCATGTCAGCGATATAGAGAGCATTTGATGAATCAAGTCTCACAACGTAAGGTCCGTAGAGCAGACTTGGGCTTACTCCTCTTGTACCGTCAGCATTACCAGCCACAGTTGTGCCGGTCGCGTTCCATCCTGCTGTACAAGCTGTGGCTATGAAAAAAAGAATTTAAGGTAGATGAACATGAAATGTTTGGTTTTAATTTTGAAAATATTATGAAGGAGTAATTAGAAAAATACATATCTACGTTGTCAAAAAAGAACATATCCAATTATAATGTAAGGTTATATAGATTGCGGCCGTCTTCAGAGAAGAGTCATGTATGATAAAGCATGTACCTAAACTTACGCATGTCATATGGACTTTTTGATTTTATCTTACCAAATATGATCTACTTTCATAATTTAATGTATAATACAGCGTAGAATAAGATTGAAAAAAAGGTTAAATATTCAAACTAATGAGTGTCAATATGTGACTCTCGTAGTACTATACTGAATAACAATATTCAACTTCTATACCGTCTCGCCTTACTCTTTATATTCGTTCTCGCCTCTCACTCTGTCTACTGTTTCCAAGACGCTTTCGTCTAATAATGTAACTTATTTAACTAGAACATACAGCCTAGAAGAAATGGGTCCCGATACATATTGATGTTGTTTCTTTCAATTTTCGTTTGTTTAGAGAATCTGTTTCTTTTTCAAAAAGATTCATATTTGCATACTCTACAAAACGCTACACTTTGTATTGTTATAGAGAATGTTGCTTATTGCTAAAGATATATTTTAAATAAATTTATAACGAGTATTTTTTCTCTCTGAATATGTCATCCATCTAATACAGATATGTTTTAGAATGCTGTCTTTTACAGTAGTGATAAATAGTGAGATTTAACTATGACCTATGCAATGGGCAATGTTTTCTCTCACGTCAGTGAAGGAATGACATTTTTCTCGACACTATTATTATGCTGAGTAATGACCCAGAAGCTTTGTACTATTTTGGTGAAATGGAAGTTCGAGATCTACATTCACTTTAACTCTAAAAACATTACTTTAGGCACACTAGATATAAATTCTTCTTTTAATGGGATCGAAATACGGGAATAGAATCCTCGAAAAAATTAAATCTTTCGACAAGATAATGTAAGGTTCTAATCCATCAGTGAACACAAATAAAAATATCAAGACAAATTTCATCCCTTGGTTAGTAAGAAATGTCGGTTATTAAATAAACGCCCTGCTGTAATAAAAGATCACCTGGTCTACTATTATATTTTGTAGTACAAACTTTTAAAGGGGTCTTCTATTATGGGGTGGTCTTTTAATACGATTTTGTGAGCGTAAAGTGCCAAAAATCAATATAATATTTTATGAAATTTCAGGCAAGTTTTTAAATGTTTCTTTCCTCTTATTCTTAATATTAGTCGATTTGTGTCTATTTTCATGTGAAGAAAACATATTATAGATGTGCGTAACCGAGCTATTACTATGTTTTCAATTCTTCTGTATCTTTTGTTCCACAGTACACACAATAATATAGATAATTTCATGAAAAAAAATAATAACTTAAAAATTATTTTTTAATTTCAAGACCCGGATCTTCTATTATGGATTTCACGTTATTTTCACAAAAGGGTCTTCTCTTATGGGGGGGGGGGGGAGTCTCTTATTACAGTAGAGGGTCGTTTATTATAGCAGAGGGTTTAGATTACAGTTAAATCTATAAAATTATTTATTTTTGGAAATCTTACTATTTCTCATCATTGTAAAAGACAACAATCTAAAAGACACTTACGTTAGATAGTTGATACATATAGTGAGAAAAAGTATTCACTAAAAGCTTATCTACGATGGGTGTGGGTGAGAATGTAGGTGTGTATATCATAGACACAGTATGCACATACCCCCACCCACACCCATCTGGATTTGCTTGGTATAGACATACGTCACAATGAGCACTCTATTTACACCAAATTAAATACAGTCAAAATAACAAAAACTAATAAATAACATATTCTCATACAAAAAGACAATATCATCAGAAACACCATCATCCGTTAGTCTATGATCTTTGATATTTTTTCAATTAGACAAATTACTTTATCTTTATCTTATCAAATAAACATAAATAGAATCCTTATAATTCCAAAAAAAGAATAAAAACAAGATTTCTTTCTATAGTAGATTATGAGATAAATCCTTAGCATAGCAATAGGACATATTAATCGATATTCTTTCTTATCATCACGCTCACATCTTCATGTGATATTACAAAAAAAAATAACGATAATACTTGAAAAAATATAGGGAAAAACTTTTTCAGATATTTTATTTGTATCTATGGTATCTGGCTTTTTTTGTAAGTTACATTGAAAAAATCTGAAAAAAAACAGAATTTTCTAGAAAATAAATTTCTTTATTTTATAAAAATAAAGAGTTTCTATATTTATTCTTTCTGATAAAGAATAATAAAAATAATGAAACGTCTGTAGTTTCCATCAGATTAGACTAGTAAGAATTAACTAATAATATATGATCAATGTTTTTTCATTGAATCGCTTGTTATAAGTTATTGTAAGTAATTGATCAACTTCTTTCTACCTCTGTTTGAACACGGACATACCTGGTTCTGTTGTTATTGAACCTGATTCTACTGTTGTTATTGTTGATGATCGTTCTGTAGTTGTTGTTGTTGTTGTTGTGAATGGGTTTTTTGTTGTTGTCGATGATTTTGTGGTTGCTAACATTAATGTTGTTGACCCTTCTCCTGTTGTCATCATTATTGTTGTTGTTAAATGTTTTTCAACAGCGCTTCTCTTTTTCGCGAGAATAATAGCAGTTGCAATAGTAATGATCGCTATGATCACAATAGTAAATATGATCCATGTCAATTTACTTCGAATGCACACACATCTAAAATAATTTTCTTTTTAATTTATTCAAGCTCAGAATACACGTACGGTCTTGTCGATTGTGTAGGTTGTGTTTCACCTGTATCGCTGTTAACTGACTGAGGCTACAAAGTAAAGAAAAAAATAAGTTAATTTCTGTTTTTTTCCTATAATACATTATATCACAAACACGTATTCTATTTTGTTTTTCCATTCGTAAACCTTCGTCAAAAATCTTGCAATGTTATGAAATTAAATCTAAAAGCATTCGGAAAAAGATGATATAAAAAAACTTTCACTGCATAGAATTTGTCTCTTATAAAATACAATTACTTTGATATTACATAAAAACTATCTGAAACAATAAAGATTATATTATACCTTTAAAATAAAAGATTTTTCTATTGAAAAAAAAGAAAATGTCCTCAATTCATATAATAATAATGCAAATACATCGTTGTAATTAATGATCTTTCGTAAGCACAAACGAAAATAGCAAATAACATAGAAATCAAAGAAAATGACGCTCAATATAGAAGCCTTCAAGATAATATACAAGCATTTAAGCAAGAAAATCTGAAAAAGTATTTGCCTTCTCCATTTTTTCCTCACTGACAAGGCTATGTGTGTGTCTACATATATATTAAAACTGAGGTAAAACTTACTTTTTTCTTTTTTTCTAACATACATCACTTTATATGTCAATATTCATTCTCTTTAACGAAGGCATTCCCACTCACTTTTTTCCCTAACACTCATAACTTCGTATATTAGGATGCGATGCATTTTAACGGACGATGAGTACGTGTGTTGGTGTTGATATGATTTTCATGTATACCAGATATGCAGACCCACACCAACACCCACTCTCAAAGAGTTTTTAGTCAGGGGAATTTTCTTCTTTATTTATATGAAGTGACTCGAAAATGGAAGCCAAATCTTAAAGAAAAAAACAAAACATGATTGATGATTAATTTAATGAGCGTGTTATTCTAATGCCTTTTCAAAAGTAAGTTTTCTTTCATCGATCATTTATATATATTATTTATCTATACATATAAAAGCACTTCATCAATTGCACATGAGCATTTCTTAGCATGACATAAGTACGTCATTGACTTATGTTCATATGAATTATATTCATCATCAAACCATCAGCAGCTTTTTCTCCTCATCTCTTATCTTTTTAGGCGCCTGTCTATATATGATTTCATATTGTATTCAGTTTCGTTTTGTTTTGTTTTTGTATACTTCGTTCAGAACCTATTCGACCATTTTCAGAATATTGATCTTTTTTTCCTTTTGTATAATATAGCAAAGCTTGTTTTTTTCTAACAGAAAATGTTCATTTTTATTAAATCTATGATATTAAAACATAAAATACATTGATCAATGTGTTTTTGTCTATTTTTCTGTTAAATAAAATAAAATAAAATTGATGCATTTATCATTGATGATGATTGATATTCACTGTAGGCAGCTCATTTTTGTGAAAAGAATTTCTATTGGATGAATAATTATCTGAATAAGATAGTAGTTTGATCCACACTGGTGCTTGGTTTTATAGATCTTAGATAATCAAAGAGTAAGAAATGAAAGTTTTCTTCGAAGATGAAATGGGTGTGGGGTAAATGTGGGCGTTGGTGTATATTATTTATCACATCCACACGCATATCCACATTTTCACACCCACATCCAACAGTCACCACCTGTGTCCCAATATTTAGCTGATAGATTATTTAGATTGGATCCTTCATAATATTTCATACCAGACAGAGGAAGATCAATAATTCGTTTACTTGTTCATCAGATTCAATTAATTGCTCATAGACTGCCTGAATAACTTGTTCAATACTTTGATTATCACCGTCACGGTTGTTATAAGCAAACTCGTCTAAATGATCATATAATCTTGATAATACTAACTGTGCACGTTGACGAGCACATGGTAGTAGTGGTCGACCATCATAATCAAATTGAACATCTTTTCCTAATCTTTGATAATAATCATACAATGGATTTCTTGAACCAAAGGAATGACTCCAACTAGCACCAAAATCGACTGGTGTGGAAATAAATGTTTCACGATCAGTAAATGCTCGACCACCGATATAATTACAAGCGTCTAATACAATAAAAGATAAATTTGTTTTTGTAATTCGATAGCACCTGCTCCTATAATAACAACATCGAAATCCATAGTCGTCATCTTCGACAATTTTTGAAAAAAGAACTTTCTAATATTTATAAATTAGAACAAATTCTAGATAAAAATATATTATAATTACACAACAAAACAAACCGAGCGACATCACTTGCATGAGTCAAAATGACTATGGTAGATATAAGAATAAAAATGAAAGAATTCAGATGAGTCGTTAGTAACATTCACAGAGGTTGTAGCAGTATATATCCGAAAATCAGGAATTGTAAAATTTGTTTTTACAATCAAGTTTACACAAAAGCAGATGAAGCAATCATGCAATTAGTGTGATAAGGGTATTTAATATTTATTCATCTTATGAAAACAATCTACTGATTTCAAATTGAATTCAAACATGAAACTCAATGACGATAGATTAAAAAATTTGTTAAATGTTTCTCGCACATTCGTTAAGTATGCATAAACATTTTCTTTCTACACTTTACTACCCGTTAAAATTAAAGTGCCATTATAATTCTGCATACACATCGCGTTGAAAAAAAATTTACATTATAATGGCCGGATGTGAGTCTATTACGTCGGAGAGAACGAGAAGAAATCAATCATCATTGGACATGCGATGTGCAACTATTTGTAAAGTAAAAAATGAAAAGACATTTTTTTTTTCTTATTTTCTTTATTTTAAAAGCAGTTAATGGACACCTTATCAACAGCAACAATAGCAACAGAAAAAGAACGAATCATTTAGCCTACATAGAATATAACATTATGTTTCATAAAACAAATTCAGCAACATTACATCTTCATTATGATATAGAAAAACCTGGTTATCATGGTGAGAAAGTCTAGTATTTAAAATCTTGTTATTTTACTATTGTTTCAATTAGGACTTGATCGTCGACATTATCCTGAGAAACATCGTTTTAGTTTTAGTGAATCTGTGTATAAACCAAGAGGGCGTGCTCATATACCATCACCTCCATTAGAAGATGAAAAATGGCGTCCACATGGAAGAAATATCCGACCACATTATTCAAAGTAAGTATTGAATAAAAAAGGCTTATAGTGCTCGATTTGTTTTTGTTCTTATATAGATTTTCTATTTACATTCTGAATTTTATTAAAGTGTTGGACCTGATTGGCATTCTCGTTTACGTTATATAAGATCTCCACATAATCCAGATGCCAAACCTACATTACCAGTTAGTATTATTGAACAAAATCTACATTTTGTACGTGCATATCCTCAAAATTATCAACGTTCAACAAATGAATGGACATATTTTACTGATGAATCTCCTGATCATCGTCCAGCAAAACGAAATCTTTTTGCTAATATACATCTTCGTTCAATAGAAGATTTAGGTGATGAAAATGTACATATGACACAAATTGGACATAAAAGAAAAGTATATGATGTACGTAATGGTCTTCCAAAAAGATCTGATGGTGATAAAAGTTATCGTCGAGTTGAATTTGAACCGGATTTTCATAAACTTGGTTCAACATTACCTGCAATTAATTTTGGACATATGAAAAGTGTTGACGAACTGAATAAAACATTTATACCAATGAAAAATGAAACCCTTCATGTTATTGATGATAAAGAATTTGAAGAAAAAGAACGAAAACGTGAATATGATGAAAGTATTAATGAAGTTCATCGATTAGATAATTGGAAACCAGCAGAATGTTTAAAAAGTGCATTTAATGTATTTCCTACAAGTTCAAAAGATAAACGTGCTGGAAAACGTCGAGGTCATTTTCGATAAAAATTTTCTTATGTTCGTTTTTGTTTTATTTTGGAAAAGAAAGAAAATACACACACATAAATATAGAATATATTGGGATTGTCTATTTTTCTAATTAATATGTCTTTAAGAAATCATAATTAAGTAGATCCACCAATCTAAAGAAAAAAAAACAAGATAATTTAAATAATGAAATAGATTTTTGTTTACTGTAACAAGATCGATTTCTTCTTGTGTTAATTGACGTCGTCGATATTTATTAGGTATTTGAGAAAATTCAAGTGAGCCTGATTTTTGACTAATTTTTGATTGTGATGAAGTAGTAGCACCACTTGTTTTAGCTGTATTAGATTCACTTTTATTTTCTTTCGGTGCATGATTAGTTGAATCTATTTTTCAATTATTTTATCAATAGATATTTTTTTTCAAACATGAATTCATACCTGAATGATTCACACCGTATTTAAATCGAATCATTGGAACATGATGACGTAAAATTTTCTATTCATAAAAAAATATACATATATAATCAATTTTGAAAAATAGAAAAATAGATACCTGTATATTGTTGGCCACACCAGCCATAATAATTATACAACTCTGAAATGAATTACATAGGTATAAGAATAAATTCAAGAGATACATCGATGAACGTCATATATATTCAAAACCGTTACAGACAAAAAAAAAACAAAACGTTTTCATTACAACACAAAGAAAAAAGAAATGTGATGATAATTATCATCACCATTGATTGAAATTAAGTGTTCCACCTGAACTAGTCGCTGCTAATTTTCGTTTCTTCTTTTGTATATATTCATTATCGTCATCAGTAGTTGATGCAACTTGTTTAGCACTTGAACTAATTAAAAACGAAATTAAATCAATATTATTGTTAAAAACTTACTAGACTTGATTTGGTATATATTTTCCAACACCTGATCGAAATACTTGATTTGCGGGTGGATCAGTAGAAGATTTCGTTGTTGTTGCTACTGCAGTTGATTTTACTGAACGAACTGTAGAATTCACTCTTTGTTCTTCTGCTTCTCGTTTATCTTGTCGTTCACGTTCAGATTTTAACTAAATTTACGAAAAATAAAGAAATTTATTAAGAAAAAAAATTTATTACTTGTGCATCAACTTCATCATATGGATTAACAAATACAATTGTATCTTCAATTATAATATCACTCTAAAATAAATCAAAATTAAATAATTTATTTTCTTCTAGAAAAATCTTCTTACTTGTGGTCGATCTTTAGCATCAGTTGGTATTGCTTCCATTGTACTAAGTGTATCAATACCACCAACAATTCTATAGATACAAAGATCAATAAAATAATTTTCTTTTTCAACTGATCCTTACCTTCCAAAAACTGTATGTTTACCATTTAAACTCTTACATGAACGATAAGTAAAAAAACTAAAATAACAAAATAATCTTTTTCTATTTGATTAAAATCATCAACTACTTACAATTGAGATTTATTTGTATGTGGTCCTGAATTAGCCATACTCAACATACCTCGTCCAGTATGTTGTAATTTTGAATTACATTCATCACGAAATGGTTTACCCCATATAGATTTTCCACCAGAACCCGTTCCTGTTGGATCACCACCTTGAATCTAAACTTAAATTTCAATCCTACATGTTTACATTTAATTTCAACTTACAATAAAATTTTTAATTGAACGATGAAATTTACTTCCAACATAATATTTATCTGCGCAATGTTTAATAAAATTGTCACATGTTTGTGGGCATAAATCACAATCAAGTTCGATATTAATTACACCTACATTTGTTACTAAACGTGCATAACCTTTCTTTTTTCCATTTTTAATTCTTGTATAACGTATTTCATTTTCATCACGTACGGCAGCTTCCATATTCGTTACTGGATCCATTGATGTTGATGTAAATGCGGATGATAAACGTCCTGTTGAATATGTTGCCATATTTGTTTGATCTAATTGTTGTTGACTTGATTTGATTTGTTTACTTGAATAAATACTTGTTTCAGATTTTTCAAGAAATTCTTTTGATGGTCCACTTTTCATTTGTTCAAGTGTTGCCGCTGTTTCATTATTGATATATTTTAAAAAATAATTTGAATCATTTCGACGTGCTTTTTCATCTTCATCATCTAATTTCCATTCATTTTTTAAATGTGCAAATGATTGAATATTAAATTTATCTAAATTTTTTGGATCTTGTATTGTAATTATATCATCACGTGTAAATGGTTCATTTGTTAATAGATCAGTAAATGTATTTGTTTTAATATTTAAACGTTCAATAGCATCATAACTATAAACATTACCAGATGGTCGTATAGCAACAATATGTGAACTTTCAGTAAGAACTTTAAATGTTATTGGACAGTGGATTTCATCTTTGGCATTTTTATGAAAATTTAATTTTACTAATTGTTTAGCTTCAAGTTTTTCACCAGTTACAGGATGACGACCTATTTAGAAAAAACAAAGAATAGATTGAAATTCGAATGATTTTTTTCTTACCGAATTTTTTAAGAAATGGAACGATAGATGTAATATCATATATGACACCATCAGGTGTACAATAAGGATTTTCAACAGGTAGAAATGAAATACTACAACAATTAAATGGTAAACGACGAAAATCAGCATTCGCTTTTGTTGCTCCTTTAAATCCACCAAAAGAATTTTTCCATTCCTAAATAATAAATATATAATTAAATAAAGAAAAATCAAATAGTAATAAAATTTACGGTTGTTGTAAGATAAAGTTTATCTTGTTGATGTTGTTTTTTACCCATTGTTAATGAATATAATTCTATTGAAAATAAAGAATGAATGAATGATCAATCTTTAGCAAGTCGAAAAAAAATTACATGATAATATTTCACCAATCAGATTATTTTTCTCAATTTGTTTAGACAAGAAGGACATCTAACGAGTAGTACAAAGGTTATTTCATTGAATTCTCATAGAATATGAGTTACACAAATAATGATTATATACCGATTTTATTAAGAAAATTTAATGCTTTATATATTGAATCACTCTATATTATTTTAATTATATGCACGATTCCATTATATAGCATGCATTGGTAATAACTAAATCAATAAAGAGATATTTGGAAAAGACGGTAAGTAATAGAGTTATATTTATATACGTATATGAGTGAAGAGCGCGCCATTTGTACCCTTTGATTTCGGACAGAAAAATGCTCATAACTCGGGTTCTGCTCAATCAATTTTGATGAGTTTTCATTGTTTTGTAGCTCTAGAGATGCCCGTTTACTTCTGAAACGAATTAAGTTTCTAGCTCTTATCGTAACTCTCAGAAGGGGATCAATTTTTTTTGGCCCATTATATTTCTTTTTAGAATTATTTTATTAGCTGGTATTGTAGAGCTCAACAAGTGCTTTCAGAATATATTATTAGTTTTCAGTTTAGATAAAGTATTAGAAACAAAAAAGACGTCCACAATGTGTATTGAGACACTTTGAGTTTTTTTGTAGGGCGAGATTAAAATCATTGATTCCCTATTTTAGACGATTTAATTGGTAAAAATTTGATTGCATATGAAAGAGGATCGGGGGGAAAACTTTTTGAGAAATAAAACAATTACATCAAAAACTATAGTAATGAAAAAAATTCAAAGGAATGGTATAAAACAGCGACTTTCACACTAAATGTAGGACAAGATTTTGTATTTTGTTAGCTTTCTATATCGTTCAAAATTAAACCGTTTGCTATGAAAATTTTACCCTTTTTTCAGCTTTAAGTGCACAATTAAATAAGAAAAAAATCGATCGAAAATCTGTTTTTATTCAACAGAAAATTTAATTTTACTGTGAAAATGTAGAGCGATATCAAAATCATAAAAATTGGCTGTAAAATAGTGAATCTAGGCCGTATAACATAGAAGTGTAGAGAAAATATGATTTTTATACACAGTCGACACTGCTCTATTCAACAGAATAGTTACTTTTACTCGATCATGAAATTTATTTTTTCTCGAGTTTTTCACCCAAACGGTACAATTGGCACGCTCTTCACTCAATTATTGAAGTGTTCGTATTCACGTGTTACAAACTATTTATTAAATATTTTTCGAACAAAAGTAATAACAGCTACAATTTCATTCTTATATTTTCAAGATTCGTCATGCTCACTAAAAGATCAGTATCATCTGCTGGTAATGAACGTTGTCCAATATCAACAGCACGTTGACAACATGGAAATGCTTTGGAATAATCACCCATATGGTAATACGTCATACCAATATTGTTGAAGGATACGGAAAAATCAGGATGATTTGGAGAAAGTTTTTCTTGTCGAATTTCAAGTGCTTTTTTATGATATAAAAGTGCTTTTGAATAATCACCTATACCACAACACGCACCACCTATGTTATTGTAAGAAGAGGCTAAATCAAGATGATTCGAAGGTAATGATTGTTGTCGAATCTCAAGTGCTTTTTCATAAGACGAAAGTGCTTTCATAAAATCACCTAATATATAATACACTATACCAACATTGTTATATGATGCACATAGATCAACATGATGTGCAGGAAGTGCTTGTTGTCGGATTTCTAGCGCTTTTTGATACATTGGTAATGCCTTCTCATAATCACCTATATGATAATATGCAGCACCGAGATTGTTATAAGAGTAAGCTAATTGTAGATGAATCGAAGGAAGTGATTGTTGTCGAATTTTAAGCGATTTTTCCAAAAATGAAATTGCATTCAAATAATCACCTGTATTGTAATGTATCATACCGATATTGTTATAGGACATACTTAAATCAAGATGATTTGAAGAAAGTGATTGTTGTCGAATTTCTAACGCTTTTTCATGAGATGATAATGCTTCTGGGTATTTATCCATCTTACGATATATTTCACCAATATTATTATAATAATAAGCCAGATCAGGATGATTATGTAGAAGCGATGTCTTTTGAACTTCAAGAGCCTTTTCAATACATGAAAGTGCTTTCATATAGTCGCCCATATTGTAATGTACTAGACCTATGTTCTGGTAACAGTCAGTTATACCAGAATGATTTTCAGGAAGTGCTTGTAATCGAATTTCAAGAGCTTTTTCAAAAAATAAAAGTGCTTTCGAATAATCAGCCATATGATAGAATGTTTGACCGATATTATTATATGAAGTAGCCAAACTAAGATGATTGGAAGGAAGAATTTTTTCTTTGATATCAATTGATTTTTCATAATATACTACTGCTTCTTGATATATTCCTTGTTCATCTTTGGCAAATCCCAGTTGATGATAAATATATGCTTTTTGACTCTCATCTGTTGTCTCATCATATAGCATTTTATAAATATTTTCGACTTTAGTATATTCACCCATTTTAAGTAGTATTTCAGCTAATTTGTGCCATCCTGTTGAGTTTGAATAAGTCTCATCTCTAATGCGATTAGTAAGCAAAGTCAGATCTTTGTCATTGTCACTAGTAAGCGTTAACTTTATCTCGTAACGACGATTATGTCCATCCATAGGTTTAATATCAACAATACGAAATATAGTATGCATTGAGAATAGAATGTCATTTTCATCATGTTGATAGCTGACGTCAGTAATAGAAGCGAAACAAGTTGTCGATTGAGATGAATCAATATCCATAATAAAAAGAATTCCGACTAAATCAGGGTTTTTTGCAGCCTCAAGTGCAAAACGAAGTGCATTTGATCGACTCTTACTAGTAGATAAAAAATTATTAAAGGAAATCAATCCATTCTTGGCTTTTATCATTTTCTCGACATCTGTTAGAGATAAACCTTGTCCACGATAGACTGTAAACGATTTATCAGAATCAGTTGTTTTAATTTGCTCTGAATGTAGTTGTTGAATATGTCGATGAAGATCGCGAATAAAAAAACCCATTCGTATAAGAATATCCACATCTAATAATCGTACTGCACGACTAAGCATGGACTGCAAAAAACCTTCATAAGTATACCACCAAATAGGTGTTTTCTCACTATATGTTTGTTCAAATATCATTATATTGTTTAATTTACAAGTATTGTCGATGAAAATATTACGACAATAATCAATAAATTCTTTGATATGTTTTTCTTCGAAATTGATCGATAATAATATCTCTGTAAGAGCATAGGTGTACATAAAAGATGTATCTAATTGATCCCACTTTTTACTAATATCATCGTCAGTATTCATAGCCAGGAAAGTAATTGACATGGCATTTTGTTCACATAATTGAACGACTTGTTTGAGAGCCTCGCAGATCGGTGATATATCAGTGAAGACACCTTTAATCTTGGACCATTCTTTGACCCATTGTATATCTTGTATTTTCTCTTCATACATAATAAAGATTGAATCTATTTGAGACAGACTATGCACTCGTGGTAATATATATTGTTCCAATGAACCTGAAATAATCAAACATACTTTGATGTTAGTGATGGTATTCATAAATTGAATACATTGATCACTATCTGTGAATATGTTAATGTTGTTAACAATCGAACGTAATTGAGAAATCATATTACGATAATTTTCGTTGTTTTCATCGATATTATTACCTAACCAGATCACAAGAACATTATCAACTTTTTGAAGATTAACACGATGACATGTAGTAGTATCTGTGGAGGAGACCAATGCGTGTTCGGTATCATTTGTAGTTATATCACTCATTGTTAGTTGAATAACGTCGTTCATATTAAATAATTTAAAAAAAAACGAAATAGTTATGAATAAATCAGACTATTTTATTGTTTTATACTACAACAAGACGTGTTCTTTTTATCAGTAGATGATTTTAGACTGTTGTATTTGCTTAACACGTGTCACGAAATATGAAAGATATCAACAGAAATATTTATCAGTAACAAACAGAAAAGAACGGTGAATTTTGTCTATTGTTGATAGTCAAATAAAAGAGCTCTTAAAATTATATTTTCTATAGAAAGGTAAAACTTTAAAAATGTTCTTATACAAATGAAATATTAGAAAATGAATGTTTCTTAGTTAAATAAAAATGGATCTCCCACAATAATAAAATCTACAAGAACACCAGAGAACTCACTATCAAGATCGTGCCATTGTTGAGTTGTTATATAATGACAAAATTGTTGTATTGCTAATATTTGACTTTTCTCAATAAATAAATCGATTTGTTTTTGTGATGGTTCAAAATTAGTTTGAAATGGATGTTTAAATCTTTCGAAAATTTCTTCTCGTAAACTATAACTACCACGAACAAATTTGACATGTGTAGGATAATTACCTAATTGAGTAATTAAACAATAATTCTTATTCGTATTTTCTTGTTCTTTATCAGTTGTACTAACAATATACGCATTTATTAAACAGCCTAATAACAATTTATGATTTGGTGGCCATATATGTCGACTAGTTACTCGAGAGACTTCATTTTTATTAGAAATTAAAAATTGTTTTGATTCTTCAAAAGCTATTCGACAAAGATCAATAAGGTGATAGTCTCTATCATTAATATTGACATGTTGATAATTTTTTTCAATATAATTAATTAAATATTCTATTAATTGTTGAGTCGAAGAAAATTCTGTTAAAGAAATATCTCGTGATCGACGTCCACTACTAAAACTACCATGTTGTTGTAAATACCAGTCGATAATCACATACTGACTGTCAGTAGAAGAGTCTAAAAGAATAGGTTTTTCAGTGCATATCAAGTTTTTTGTAATTTCATCCATTTATGAACAAGGATAAAAATCATTTCAGATATAGAATACATTACGGGCGATAACAATGACAGAAACTTTTCCATTGGTGAATGTATTTTATCGTATAATATCACACAGAATTAGATGGCAGAGTTAAATATCAACAACAACTTCAATATTCTGTTTCTTCTTTCTTTCGTTGTTTGATTGTAAAATCACTCTTAATCATTATTATTCAATAAATAAAAAAATGAAATCAATTGAATAAAATAAATATAATCAATCTAAACATTTGAAAAAGTTAAATATTATATCATTAGACATAATAGAGTTTTCTGATATTATTTTCTTTCGTAATGTGTCAAGAAAGTGCTGATAAAATAAATTAAATAGGATATGTGTGATACAGCAACATTCGCAACCTCAGGATAGAAGATATAAACGAAATCACTCCATATATAACCAAAAAACAAATATAAATGAAACTCTACAAATAATTGATACAAAATTTTAGTTTTATGATGAAGATTTGTCTTCGTATTTCAAATTAAACAAAATTTATAACTTTTTCCACTTTAATGTTGTCTTTCTCCGATAAACATAGGCATACGTTTTTTCTATTTTGTAAAATAAATACTTTTGGAAACAATCGTATTCGAAAAAGATTCCATAACTCAAACCAAAATATTCATTTAGTCTCATATAAACTTCACTGATTATAACTAAGAATACAATATTTATACCTAGTGTATATCATTTTATGTCGTTGACAAAAGTCGTAATGAAAACATTGACTACAGTTATTCTCATGCTTCTGTTATTAGAAGTGCAAGCCCATGAGTCGATCGGCGGCGGCGGCTTAAAACAAAATCAAATTAAGATCAGCAGACAATCATCAACAATAGTGCTAGTTAAATAAAGATCATTATAAATGAACGAAAATTTGATTTTTACTCAGATAGATGTCATCGGCTGCAACTCGAATTTTTACAAATTTTTCTCGCTTACCGGCGGCGGCGTCTCAAAAGTATACAATTATTTTCATCTGTCGACGACCGCGGCTGTGTTTTTTAGGAGATAATCGGCGGCGATCGCTTAATCAATCGGCTTCCATCTCTACACATATCATATAACTGATATATAAGGTTGTACAACATGCATTTCAGCAGTAGTTTACAATGCCCAATCAAAGTATCACCACTTTTCCTATGTTGCCGGTAGAACTTGTCTACCAAATTCTGACTTATCTAGACGAAAAGACGATTTTTTGTTCAATGACAAATGTGTGTGAACGCTTCAACGGCATCATTGTCAGCTATTATCGATATCGACCTCAGGTAAACTTGTTTTTATCATGAAAATCTGATTTTCTTTTCTTCACTTTCGAATTATTTTTCATTCCTATAATCAAGAGTTAAGTAAAATCAATCAATAGAAATTATCTGGATAGATTATGTGTCACTGAAGCCAATTCATTAGTTATTAAAATCCTTGCCAAGACTTCATTTTCTGTATTATGACAGTACGAAAATAATTTCCTTTTTTTGTTTCTTTTCAATCTCATATAAATATTTCATAATTAATATAACTTCTAAATGAATAATTTCTATACACCCACCACTTTCGATAACGTCTCTTTAACAGAATTTTTAAGGCGATCCTTTTAAAGACAGTACAACATGCCTGATCATAGAAACTTTCATACTCATATCCATATATCCTTCAATACAGTGAGAGCAACCTTCATTTCCATAATAAACAAACAGAATAAAACATATACCACGATATCTTCATCCTTTTTCATCTAGGTACTTACCACACTATATCTCGGATGGAACAGATTCGGAGATCTTAGAGCACAACATTTCGGTTATATATTACGAAACAACACGGTAATACTCATTCATTCTTTATATATCTATCATTTATTTATTTTCTCCGTTCATCCAGACACTCACTACACTGAATCTTGCATGGCATAAAATCGAATATGTCGGAGCAGAACATCTGGCTGATGCATTACAACATAACACGGTAGTTTTCATTCTCTCTTCATATTTATAATGTTTTTACGTACACTTTTCATCTAGACACTCACTACATTGTTACTTGGATATAATAAGATGGGAGATGTTGGAGCACAATATTTTGCTAATGCATTACGACATAATATGGTAACTTTCATTCTCTCTTCATCTATACCATGTATTGCCCTTCACTTTTTCATTTAGACACTCACTCAACTGGATCTTGGATTTAATCAAATCGGGGATGCTGGAGGAGAATACTTGGCTGATGCATTACGACATAATACGGTAATTTTCATTCTCTCTTCATATTTATGATGTTCTTACGTACACTTTTCATGTAGGCACTCACCATACTATATCTTTATGATAATCAAATCGAACATGTTGGTGCAAAACATTTGGGGAATGCGTTACGACATAATAGAGTAATTCTCATTCTCTCTTTACCAGTACCATGTGTTTCCGTCTCCTTTCTCATCTAGACACTCACTACACTGAATCTTCGAGATAATCAAATCGGAGATCTTGGAGCACAACATTTGGGAGATGCATTACGACATAATACGGTAATTTTCATTCTCTCTTCATCTTTATGACATTTTTATCTAAGCTTTTCGTCTAGACCCTAACCACGCTGCATCTCTTTTATAATCAAATCGGAGATGTTGGAGCACAACATTTGGCTGATGCATTACAACATAATACGGTAGCTTACATTTATCCTTCATCTACCAGATGTTTTCATGTCTAATTTTTTTTCTAGACACTCACTACACTGCATATGAAAGAAAGGGGAATGGCTAACGGCTATGTACTGAAAATCCAGGAATTTGTTCGTCGTAATCAACAACGAAAGAAGCCATGGGTGCTAAAATGAAATTTAGACCAATGAGGAATGTACAAATGGTGATAATCATGTGAATATTTGTGTTGTGTTATGATATTTAAATAAATAGCAAATAAACTCACTTGTTTTATTTTTATCTGAGATATACTGTTGTGATGATGTTTCTTTAGTATTTTTGGCATGGCTCTCGAGAGTGTTGTTAGTTCAATAAGAGTATAGCATTATTTCGTGAAATATTTTGTAGTCGTGCGAGAAAAGTCGAACTATCCTAGGAGTCTGTATGAGAAGCGCAAAATTTACAGATTCTATCCACTTTTGGCGAAGCATCTTGAGGGTGTGGTTGTATAGAATAGGTATGATACAGCAATACTCGTACTCTCAAGATAGAAGATTTAAACGAAATTATTCGCAGCGTATAATCAAAAACAAATATATATAAAACTATACCAATAATTGATACAAAATTTTGGTTCTTTAATGAAGATTTGTTTTAATATTTCATACTAAATAGAATTTGTAACACTTTCACTTTTCATATTGTTTTTCCTTCGACAAGAGTAGGCATACGTTTTTTCGATTTTGTAAAATAAATACTTTTGTAAACAATCACATTTAAAAAGACTTTCATATCTAAAATAAGATATTCATTTAGTGTCATGTAAACTTCACTGATTATAACTAAGACTACAATATTCATGTCTAGTGTATACCATTTTATGTCGTTAACAAAAGTCATCATGAAAACATTGACTACAGTTGCTCTCACGATTGTGTTATTATAAGTGCAAGCCATTAGTTGATCGGCGGTGGCGGCGACTGGAAAAGTTATGAAAAGAAAATTTTTTTCCAGATTGAAAAATATCTTTATTACAATATCTCAGTCATAATCTGTTCAAAATAAGTATAAATAACAACTGTCATGTTCTTTCATATTATATGTACAACACGAAATGCAAAGATAAGCAGAGAATTATTAACGATATCGCAAGTAAAATAAAGATCATTATAAAAAAACGAAAATTTGATTTTCACTCAGATAGACGTCATCGACTGCAACTCAAAAATTGCAAAAATTTTCTCGCTTACCGACGGCGGCGTCTCAAAAGTATACAATTTTTTTCGCGTCTCGACGGCCGCCGCTGTGTTTTCTAGGAGAAAATCGGCGACAATAGCTTAACCAATCCGCTAATATCTCTACACATATCATATAACTCGTATAAAAGATTATACAACATATATTTCAGCACTAGTTTATAATGCCGAATCAAAGTATCATTACTTTTCTTATGTTACCGGTAGAAGTTGTCCACCAAATTCTGAATTATCTAGACGAAAATACGATTTTTTGTTCATTGTTAAATGTGTGTCCACGCTTCAACAACATCATTGTTAGCTATTATCGATATAATAAGGTAAACTTGTTTTTATCATCAAAATCTAATTTTCTTTTGTTGACTCTCAAATTATTTTTCATTCGTATAATCAATAGTTAAACAGAATCACTTTGATGAAATCTATCTGAATAAACTATGCTTCACACTCAAAGTAATACGTTGGTTATTACAATGTCTTTCTAGTATAAATATTTTACAGTTAATAGAACTTGCAGATAAACAACTTCTATACAATCGTCACTCTCGCTAACTTCTCTTTTATCAAAGTTTTATAGTGGTATTTTTAGAACAGTAGAACATGCCCGATCATATAGAAACTTTCATGCTCATATCCACATACCCGTCAACACAATGAGATGAGCCTTCATTTCCGTAGTAAGCAATGAGAAAAAGACATACACCATGGTATCTTCATATTTATATTTTGTCATTACCTTCACTTTTTCATCTAGACACTTACGACACTCTATCTAGGATGGAAAGAAATCGGAGATGTTGGAGCACAACATTTGGCTAATGTACTACGAAACAACACAGTAATAGTCATTCATTCTTTATTTATATCATCTGTTTATTTTCTCTTATCATCCAGACACTCACTACAGTGAATATTACATGGCATAAAATCGAATATGTCGGAGCAGAACATCTGGCTGATGCATTACAACATAACACGGTAGTTTTCATTCTCTTTTCATGTTTATGATCTTTTTATGTAAACTTTTCATCTAGATACTCACTAAATTGATTCTTGGATTTAATGAAATCGGAGATGTTGGAGCACAATATTTGGCTGATGCATTACGACATAACACGGTATTTTTGATTCTCTTTTCATCTATACCATGCCTTCCCTTTACTTTTTCATCTAGACACTCACTCAACTGGATCTTGGACATAATCGAATCGGAGATGCTGGAGCAGAATATTTGGCTGATGCATTACGACATAACACAGTAATTTTCGTTCTCTCTTCATAGTGGCGGATCTAGGACTTTGGAAGGGGGGGGGGGGGAGATTTGGTTTTTGCGTATGGAGGGGCGATACCTGCAGAGGGGGGCAGCGATTTTGGTTAAAAGCTATTTTTTGAGCCCAACTGAAGTAGTGTGAACCTATTTTTTGGTTCATTTTTTTGTAAAAAATAAAAAAAAATTCGGAAACGGAAGGAGGCGACCACCCACATCGCCCTACTCCCCTAAATCCGCCACTGTTTGTTCATATTTATAATGCTATTACGTACACTTTTCATGTAGGCACTCACCATACTATATCTTTATGATAATCAAATCGAACATGTTGGTGCAAAACATTTGGGGAATGCATTACGACATAATAGAGTAATTCTCATTCTCTCTTTACCAGTACCATGTGTTTCCGTCTCCTTTCTCATCTAGACACTCACTACACTGAATCTTCGAGATAATCAAATCGGAGATCTTGGAGCACAACATTTGGGAGATGCATTACGACATAATACGGTAATTTTCATTCTCTCTTCATCTTTATGATGTTTTTATCTAAGCTTTTCATCTAGACCCTAACCACGCTGCATCTCTTTTATAATCAAATCGGAGATGTTGGAGCACAACATTTGGCTGATGCATTACAACATAATACGGTAGCTTACATTTATCCTTCATCTACCAGATGTTTTCATGTCTAATTTTTTTTTGTAGACACTCACTACACTGCATATGAAAGAAAGGAGAATGGAAAACGGCTATGTACTGAAAATCCAGGAATTTGTTCGTCGTAATCAACAACGAAAGAAGCCATGGGTGCTAAAATGAAATTTAGACCAATGAGGAATGTACAAATGGTGATAATCATGTGAATATTTGTGTTGTGTTATGATATTTATAAATAAATAGCAAATAAACTCACTTGTTTTATTTTTATCTGAGATATACTGTTGTGATGATGTTTCTTTAGTATTTTTGGCATGGCTCTCGAGAGTGTTGTTAGTTCAATAAGAGTATAGCATTATTTCGTGAAATATTTTGTAGTTGTGCGAGATAAGTCGAACTATCCTAGGAGTCTGTGTGAGAAGCGTAAAATTCACAGATTCTTTCCAGTTTTGCCGAAGCATCTTGAGGGTGTGATTTTATAGAATAGGTATGATACAGCAATACTCGTACTCTCAAGATAGAAGATTTAAACGAAATTATTCGCAGCGTATAATCAAAAACAAATATATATAAAACTATACCAATAATTGATACAAAATTTTGGTTCTTTAATGAAGATTTGTTTTAATATTTCATACTAAACAGAATTTGTAACACTTTCACTTTTCATATTGTTTTTCCTTCGACAAAAGTAGGCATACGTTTTGTTTCCAAACTTTTACTGTGTAAAATAAAAACTTTTATAATCAATCGTATTTGAAAAAGATTCCATAACTCAAACCAAAATACTCATTTAGTCTCATATAGACTTCACTGATTATAACTAAGAATACAATATTTATATCTAGTGTATACCATTTTATGTCATTAACAAAACTCATAATGAAAACATTGACTACAGGTATTCTCACGATTCAGTTATTAGAGGTGAAAGTCGATTAGTTGATCGGTGGTGGCGGCTAGAACATTTACGAAAAGAAAATTTGTTGTCAGATTGAAAAAACTATATTTGTTTCAATATACTACTAATAATTTGTTCAAAAAAAGTATAAACAACAACTGCTACATTCTTTCATATTCTATGTACAACACAAAACGCAAAAATCTAATTAAGATTAGTAGATAATTATTAACAATAGTGCAACTTAAATAAAGATCATTATAAAAGAACGAAAATTTTGATTTTCACTCATATAGATGTCAGCGAGTGAAGCTCGAAATTTTGAAAAATTTTCTCGCTTACTGGCGGTCGCGTGTCAAAATATACAATATTTTTCGTCTGTCGACGGCGGCGGCCGCCTGACCGATCCGCTTACGCCTCTAAACATATTATATAACTCATACAAAAGATTATACAACACATATTTCAGCAGTAGTTTACAATGTCCAATCAAAGTATCACTACGTTTCTTATGTTACCAGTAGAACTTGTCTACCGAATTCTGGATCATCAAGACGAAACTACAATTCTTCTTTCAATGAGAAATGTTTGTCAACGATTCAACAACATCATTGACACCTATGATCGATATCAGGTAAACTTGTTTGTCATCATGAAAATCTAATTATTTTCCATTCCTATAACCGATAGTTAAGTAGAATCACTTGAATAAAATATATCTAGATAGATTATGTCTCACTTAAACTAATATTTTTCATCTAGACATTCACTACACTGGATCTTCGAGAGAATCCAGTCGGAGATGTGGGAGCACAACATTTGGCTAATGTACTACGAAATAACACAGTAATAGTCATTCATTCTTTATTAATATCACCTGTTTATTTTCTCCGTTCATCCAGACACTCACTAGACTGAATCTTGCATGGAATAAAATCGAACATGTCGGAGCAGAACATCTGGCTGATGCATTACAACATAACAAAGTAATTTTCATTCTCTTTTCAAGTTTATGATGTTTTTACCTACACTTTTCACCTAGACACTCATTACATTATGTCTTGGATTTAATAAGATCGGAGATATTGGAGCACAATATTTCGCTAATGCATTACGACATAACACGGTAAATTTCATTCTCTCTTCATATATAGCATGTATTTTCCTGCACATTTTCATCTAGACACTCACTACACTGAATCTTGGATATAATCAAATCGGGGATGCTGGAGCAGAATATTTGGCTGTTGCATTAGGGCATAATACTGTAATTTTCATTCTCTATTTATGTTTATAATGTTTTTTCGTACACTTTTCATCTAGACACTTACCACACTACATTTCTATCATAATCAAATCGGAAATATTGGAGTAAAACACTTGGGAATCGCATTACGACACAACAGGGTAGTTCCCATTCTCTCTTTACCAATACCATCTCATTGCGTCTCCTTTTTCATGTAGACACTCACTAAACTGGATCTTGGATATAGTAAGATCGGAGATGTTGGAGCACAATATTTAGCTGATGCATTGCGACATAATACGGTAATTTTCATTCTCTCGTCATAGTTATGATGTTTTTACGCACAATTTTCATATAGACACTCAGCGCACTATATCTATATCACAATCAAATCAGAGATATTGGAGCACAACATTTGGCTGCTGCATTACAACATAATACAGTAATTTTCATTCTCTCTTCACCTTTATGATGTTTTTACCTATACTTTTCGCCTAGACACTAACTACACTAGACCTCATAGGTAATCAAATCAGCAATGTTAGACTACAACATTTGGTTGATGCATTACAACATAATACAGTAGTTTTAATTCATCCTTCGTCTACAAGATGTCTTTACTTTTAATTTTTCTTTTAGACACTCACTACGATGCGTATGGATGAAAGGGAAATAGCATAAGGCAATCTACTGAGAATCAAGAAATTTCCTGGGCTCAATCAACAACGAAACAGGCCGTAGATGCTAACATTAAATTTAGTCTGAGGGAGAATGTACAAATGGTGATAATCATGTGAATATTTGTGTTGTATTATGATATTTAAATAAATAGCAAATAAACTCACTTGTTTTGTTTTATCTGAGATATACTGTTGTGATGATGTTTCTTTAGTATTTTTGATGTAGCTCTCGAGTGTGTTGTTAGTTCAATAAGAGTATAGGATTCTTTGGTGAAATATTTTGTAGTTGTGCGAGATAAGTCGAACTATCCTAGGAGTCTGTGTGAGAAGCGTAAAATTCACAGATTCTATCCCGTTTTGTCGCAGGAGTAAAAGTTCTGCAGGATATTAGCCGAATTCTCAAAGATTCTCTGTGATGATAGTGAACTAAAAAGCGTTCTCTGTGATAGTAGAAATAATCATGAGGTTGTGTCCGATGATACTAAAGTAGGAAAGTATCTTTTTCAATATTGCTGAATCAGAAAACGTTTGGTCGAGTGTGGGTGTGGGTGTATCGGATATGTATAATACAACAACACTCTTGCTCTCAAGATAGAAGATTTAAACGAAATCACTCAATATATAAGCAAAAGCAAATACATATAAAACTATACGAATAGTCGATAAAACATTTTGGTTCTATAATGAGGATTTGTTTTGATATTTCAAATTAAATAATACTTCTAACACTGTCACCTTTAATATTACGTTTCCTTCGAGAAAAGTTGCCATACGTCTTGTTTTCTATTTCTATTTTTTGGAATAAATACTCTAATAAACCATCATATTTGAAAAAGATTCAATATTTCTCAGATAAAATATTCATCCAACCTCATATAAACTTCATTGCTTATAATTAAAAAGACAATGTTAGTGTTTAGTGTATACTATTTTATGCCGGTAACAAAAGTCATAATGAAAACGTTGACTACAGTTGCTCCCACGATTGTGTTATCAGATATGTAAGTCGATCGCCGGTGGCGACTTAAAAAAAATCAAATTAAAATCAGCCGAGAATCATTAAGAATATTGCAAGTTAGAAAAAGAGCATTGTAAAAGAACGAAAATTTGATTTTCACTCAGATAGATGTCAGCGACTGCAGCTCGAAATGTTAAAAATTTTCTCTCTCAGTGGCGACGGCGGCTCAAAAATATATAATTTTTATCGGCTGCCGGCAGCGGCGGCCTAACCCATCGGCGTACACCTCCAAACATATCATATAACTCATACATAAGGTCATACAACACACGTTTCAGCAACAGCTCACAATGTCCAATCAAAGTATCTTTCCGATTTTTATGTTACCGATAGAACTTGTCTACCGAATTCTGGATCATATAGACAAATATACGATTCTCCTTTCACTGACACATGTGTGTCAACGCTTTAAAAGCATCGTTGTCAGCTACTATCGATATAAGGTAAACTTGTTCTTATCATGAAAATCTTATTTTCTTTTGTTGACTCTCAAATTATTTCTCATTGCTGTAATCAATAGTTAAGTAGAATCACTTTAATTAAATATTTGTGAATAAGTTATGTCTCACTCAAACTAATTTATTGGTTACTAGAATCTTTTTCAAGACTTCATTTTCTACATCATGACAACACGAAAATAATTTCCTTTTTCTGTTTCTTTTCAATCTCATATAAATATTTCACAGTTAATAGAACTGCTAGTTAAATAATTCCTGTACAGTCATTACTCTCACTAACTTCTCTGCTGTTAAACTTTTAAGGTGATCTTTTTAAAGATAGTAGAACATGTCTGATCATAGAAGCTTTCATACTCATATCCACATACCCTTCAACACAATGAGAGCAATCTGCATTTTTGCAATAAGCAGTCAAAGAAAAAACATACACTATGGTATCTTCATATCTATATTATATCATTACCTCCACTTTTTCATCTAGGCACTTACCACACTACTTCTCGGTTGGAATAAAATCGGAGATGTTGAAGCACAACATTTGGGCGACGTATTACGAAACACCACAGTAATATTCATTCATTCTTTATTTATATCATCTGCTTATTTTCTTTTTTCATCCAGACACTCACTACATTGGATCTTCGATCTAATGAAATCGGAGATGTTGGAGCACAACATTTAGCTGATGCATTACGACATACTACAGTAACGTTTATTCTCTCTTCATCTACATCATATGTTTACATCTTCTTTTTCATCTAGACACTCACTACCTTGGTTCTTGGATTTAATGAGATCGAAGATGTTGGAGCACAACATTTAGGTGCTTTATTACGACACAACAGGGTAATTATCAATCTCTCTTTACCAACACCATGGCTTTACGTCTACTTTTTCGTCTAGACACTTACTACACTGAATCTTGATTTTAATCGAATCGGAGATGTCGGAATACAATATCTAGCCGATGCATTACGATATAACACGGTAGTTTTCATTCTCTCTTTACCGGTACCATAATTTTGCGTCTCCTTTTGCATCTAGACACTTACCACACTATGTCTTTGGCGCAATTATATCGAAGATGTTGGAGCACAACATTTGGCTAATGCATTACGACATAATACGGTAATTTCCATTCTTTCTTCATGTTTATGAGATTTTTAGTTAAACTTTTCATCTAGACACTAACTACACTGGATTTCCGTGATAATCAAATCGGGCATGTTGGATTACAATATTTCGCTGATGCATTACGAGATAACATGGTAGTTTTTATCCTTTATTCATCTATATGATGTCTTTACTTCTAATTTTTCTTCTAGACACTCACTGAACTGCATATGACTGAAAGGGTAATGATATACGGCGATCTTGGTAAAATCAAGCAATTTGTTCGACGCAATCAACAACGAAATAAACCGTAGATGCTAATATTAAATTTAGCCTGATGGAGAATGTATGAGTGGTGATGATCATGTGAATATTTTTGTTTTATTAGGATGTTTACATAAATAACAAATAAACTCGCTTTTTTTTCATTAGAGATATATTATTGTAGCATTTTTGATATGGCTCTCGTGTGAATGTTGTTGATTCAAAAATAATATAGGAGTCTTTCCAGTTTTGCGGAAGCATTGAAAGTTCTGTAGGATAATAGTAGAATTCTCAAAGATTCTCTATAGTGATAGTGAACTAGAAAAGTTTCTTTTCTAATATTGTTGAATCAGAAAATGTTTAGTATCCAATAATGTTGTATTAAAAGGATTCCAGCGATTAGTAATGTATTCAGAAGGCTCTCTGTTTAATATAGGTAAATCAAGTATGACGTTTGGAAATTTACAGAATCTCACAAGATAATCTATTTCGATGGCTAAAACATCAAGAATTGATCATAAAACAAAGGAGTTCATCACGCATATTTCTTGTAGATAACGAAACTATTTTTGCTTCACCAAGCTGCATCGTGTCATTCTAACATCAAATTAGACGATATTTCTTCTTCGCAAAAACAAGCATCATTTATTTTTGGTTGAGTTGAACTATATAAGTCTTCAAATTTAAAGCCTTATTTTACTGCTCTAGATGACTTTAACTGCTTGTCGATGACTAATGATTAATTGAAACTTGGAAGTTTTTTACGTTATATTCATTAATTATTATTTCTCCTAAAACAGTGTCTTCTTTAATTAACTTAACTAATAAGAAAAAAAGAATGTTCAATCTCTGGCTTATTATTCTTTTGTTGTTTAAAAAAAATGAAAGATTAACAGAAGAAAAGTTCGATAATTAGTCTGATTTGAAAAAGAAGGTTATTTTTTCATGTATTAATATCTGTTTTATAATAATATCGTACATTTAGATTATCGGTTTAATAAAAATATAAAATGATCAAATAATATGTTGTTAAAATGTATTTTCTTTCAAAACAGGTCTATAATGAGTTGAAAGATAAACTATCAAATTATTTATATTCTTTCACTTTTCGTTTTATATATAATATATACACATGTTCCATTATATTATTTTAACTATTCCTTCTTTATTTTTATTTGACGCATAACACACAATGTACATATATCTTCTAGTCGATGACGCATCATCTTATATTTAAACTGTTCTATTAGAACTGAGACATACATAGTTTATTTATATGAATCTCTTTTAGATGTTATTCCTACAATTTTTTTGGTTTTTAATATTTTCGTTTACATTTTGTCGAAGTGAAATTTGCACTGCTGAAAATTGTCTATTACCTAGTTGTCAATGTCCAGTCAGTAATGCTAATCCAACAACATTCGATGTTATTGAACTACCTCAATTTGTAAATATTTACCGTTTAAAATTCTTTTATATATAAATAACAAATATTTTAAGGTTTTATTAACTTTTGTCGGTAATTTAAATAAAAATGTTCTCGATCCAATTCGATCAATTTTAAATACAACATATCGAAATCCAAATAAATGTCCAATTTCATCAACATTTTTCATTCATGATCTACATACAGAATATTGTTTAGTACAACGTCTTTTCGATAATCATCATGAAATAGCAATGACAGCATCAAGCAATAAGTAAAATTATCTTTTCTTTTTATCTCTTATTGTTTCGTTTTTTGAAGATGTCCATTAACAAATTGTTATAATGAAAATGATTGGGTTCGTTGGACAAATGAAGATTGGCAGCATGAAATCGAACAACAACGTATTAATATAGTTCATCAAGCACAAATTGATCAATCGCATATAAAAGGTTTTCGTGTACCACATTTACAAATCGATCAAAATAGACATTTAGATCTCTTACAAAAATTTCAATTTCATTATGACTCATCAATGTTATTCAAAGCATCAAAATTAATGTGGCCATTTACACTTAATTATCCAGTTAATTTTACTAATTGTGTTAATTGTGATACATGGGCGAAACCGTATGAAGCACTTTGGCAGTTTCCATTACACGAATGGAATTATCCAAAGGGTAAGAATTCAATCTAAAACCTTCGTACATGATTACTGAGTTAAAATATTTTGTTATTTTTAGCTAATACTTCTTGTCGTGCACTATCTGATTCATCATGTTTACCTACCGATAAACCGCATACAGCTGATCTTCTATATAATTTTCTTATGCATAATTTTAGACGTCATTCATCATTATCTATTGGTCGTCGAGCACCATTTAATATTCAAATTGATCTTACATGGCTTTCTCAAAATAAACAAACACGTCTTCAAGCATTGATTCGTTTTATTGAATTTATTACAAAGAGTCCCGATCATCGATATGTTTATTTTGTTTCAATTGAAAAAGCACTTGAATGGTTTAAATATCCACGTGTATTAAATGAAATGCGAGATTTTTGGCCATTTAATTGTAATGATAAAATCTATGGATATAATTCTGTTTGTTCCGGTACAAATTCAAATGATGATGAACAAGAAGATAAAGAAGAAATATCTCGAATTGAAAGTCTCAAATCTGGGAATAAAACAAATCAAACGGAAACTGAAAATATTGATCGTCAAGCAGAAAAATTGTTTCCAAGTGGTATTGCTATACATGCCACATGGATATTTGTAGTATTGATTATAGGCGTTTATATTTATGATAAATATTTTACTAAGAAGTGATTTTATTTTGTTTTTATTTATTCTTAAAACTATTATTTGACAATAAAAAATAAAAAAAAACAAAAACAACATATGATACATTTAATGAAAAATATATTTTAATATCATTGCAACAAAAATAATAAGAATAAAATGAATATAAGGAGAAAGATAATGTAGCGTATGATGGTGATTATGTAAATAATGTATTTGTTGTTCATGTAAATTAATTCGTTCAGTGGTTTGAATTAAATTTGTTTGAAAATTTTTTAATATCGACGTTAGATTATGATCACATGATTGTTTTCGATTAATTTGTAATGATTCTTCGTGGGAATTACGAACAGATAATGAACGAATATGAGTAGGAGATCGATTTCGATGATGACAAGTACGTGTACGAATAATAAAATTATTTTCATATGTTGATATATCATTATGAGTATCCCAAGGATGAATACTAACAAACAAAAAAAGAAAGTTTATATAAATCTAACGAGGGAACCTTCTGAGGTGCTACCTCCTGTTTTCACTCATTCATATCTCATTTAGTTAGCTATATTAAGATAGTAAATATCCGCAAGAGGATTTTCCCCATCTCAATATACTTAACTAAATAAGATATGAATGAATGAATACGGGAGGTATCATCTCAGAAGCTTCCCTCGTAAAAATAATTCCCTTACTCAGTATGATTGTATATCCATTCTTTCGTATTTTGATCGATAGAAAATAATTTTGGATGCCATTCATTTCCAGTTACTTTACGTTCATTTGTCTGTTTACGTTGTTCATTTTCGATGATTGTTTTTTCTGTTGTAGCTAAAATTTGATCATTTTGTTTAATAGCTGATGTAACACGTTGCCATAATCTATAAAAATTTAGAATTAATAAATTATTTAACTTTTGCAAAAATCTTACTTTTCGGATTCATTATCTTGTTGTTGTTCAATTGGCACAACAAAACGTTTTAATCGAGAATTCATAACTAATTGTGTTACTTTCCAAAAAATACTTTTTGCCTAAACAAAAACTTCAGTCATATTTAAATGAAATTAAACTTACATTTGTTGTTTTATCTGTAAGAATGATTTCATCATCCCAATGACCTGAGAATGTATATATAACATCTTTTTCTAATCGAATTTTTCCTTCTATAAGATTTGTTAATTCTTGACCACCGATAAATGGCTTTGAAGAAAAATAAAAATTCGTAGAAGATAAAATAAAAATTAGTTATACTTTTAATTTAAATTCAATATCAGCTGAATATCGAGTTTTTTCACAAACAATTGTTACTTTACCACCTAATTCCATTGTTAATCGACCGATAAGAATACCTTTACAATTTGCATAAGGCATAGTAATAATATAATCTTCACCTAGATTAAGTAAAGTTAATCGCGCTGTTCCATCAAGTATAGCTGAAAGACTATTTCCTATAAAATCAAATTTTTACATTAAATTATTTCTAATATATAAAGATTATTTTTTACCATAAAATTTTGATTTTGCTAAAATACTACCTTGTACACAAAAACCTTCCTGACGATTTGATACATAAAAATTCGTTATTGGTGGATGATGTGATATCTAGATAGTTTAATAAGTTTTTATTATTTAATCAATAAATAATTTACTTGTTCAGCTAAATAAAATGTTTTACTAACATTTTTTGGATGATGAAAATAACATCGATAAACTTCACCAAGCACAGGATTATATGGTTTTTTTAAACCCTTTAATATTAGAAAATTAGGAGAGATTAAATTAATTTTTTATTAAAACCTTTGGTTTTTTATAAAACCCAGAAAGATAAAATTTCACAATTGTTTTCATTCGTTCTAATGGATCAGATGAATTAACAGCTCTAAATAAATCATTAAATCAATCTTTGTTTCATGGAAGTTCATTTTAAAACGTATCTATTCTTTTTCATATCATTTTTATTTCTTCTGGGAGTATGTCTACGTTGTATTATCTGTTTTATTATATAGAAAATACTTATATGCTACATATTTGTAATCGGTCTTAACATTTGCAGAAACAAAAAAATATCAGCACGATACTAATTTTCATCTTGCACATATGTTTTTCTTCTAGTCATAAAGATCTTTCTCAAATGTTTTATACATTAATATCATGACCTCTTCGCTCTTCTTATATCTTATGTAAAACGTTTTTTGTATCATTAGTTCGAGTCAAATATAGTCAATGACCTTATCATTTTTTTCAGAACATCATGCATTTGAAATAAACATACTCTTCAAGAATATCACAATGATGATAATAATCTGAAAGTTTTTCAAGAAATGATCTTGGTTCTAAAATAAATGTTGGTAGAACAACTTTTGATAAATCCATTCCAGGTCGAACTTGTTTCAATAAATGCATTATAAGTGATTTATTTTCTTCAGCTACTTCTTCTGTTTGTGCAGCATTACCAAGCTAAATAGAAAAGAAAAGAACTATTTTCTTCTATTTAATATGAATTTTTTTATCTCACTTCACCCATTTCTTCCGGCAATGCAAGAATATATGGTGTTTCATTTTTTTCATTATTATTTATTATATCTTGTGATGTTTCAGATTGACTTGAATCACTTCTTGATGGTTTACTTGTATCAATACTTACATCACTTATTCGATCAAGTTCTATAAAGAATCGAAATTAATTTTTATTTTATTATATTAATATTTTAATAACCTTCTTTCATTTTAGTTCGAGTTAAATCAATTTCATTATCAGATATATTTGTATTATCATCATTAGACAACATTGAAGAACTACTTTTTAGTGTAGTTGAAAAAATATCATTGGTTGAATAGGGTTTTTTAAGTAATTTTGAGCATTTCATTGTTAATTCAAGTGCATCCATCCAACAACGTCCTTGAAATTGAATGTATTTTTCTTTTATTATTTAAAAAAAAAAAGAGGAAAAGTAAAATAAACCTGCTGTTTCATCTGATGCTCGACAAATTAAATAAGTTATTGGTAAAGGAAATGTTAATGCACCAAATTGTTCATTATTTGGACCCTGGATGTGTAAAAAATTATTTATTTTTAATTATTTTTATGGAATTCTTTTCCTTTATGAAGAAAACGTGTTGTCTACCTTTTGTGTCCAAATAGATTTTTCTAATAAATGCCAAATTTTAAAACAAAAACCTGATCTTTTTGATGGACGTTGCATTACTAGAATAAATGAAGATTTATTATTTAATTATTCAAAATAAATTTACCTTCACATGATGATAAAACAATAGTACCAACCCAAACACCATCCTAAATTAATGAATATAATAAACAAAAATAATAAGATTGATATTCAACATACCATAGATGGCGGATTGCGATAGAGCAACATAAGACCAGGTTTTAAGACTGCCCATAATTTAGTCCAATCTCTTAGTGTTCCTCGTACTTTAAGCCAGTCACTAACGATAACAACAGATGGATCCTTAAGGATATAATCTAATTCAGATGTTATCTTTTTTTTTGCATTTTCATATGATTGTTTTTGCATCTAAATTATAAAACAAAACGTTTTTTTTCGTAAGTGTTCTTAATCATTCTATTTATTTTTACTTTATATAATTCATATCTAGGAGTAGACTGTCGTTCAATTGATTCTGTAGATGAATCAAATGTTTTATTCGATGAATCTAAAGATGAATTTCAATTCTTTTTATAAAATAATTATTTACTCAATTTACTTTGTAGTGCCAAATTTGAAGGTACACTTATATTTTTATGTCTTGGTAATAATCGATTTAAATAAGAACTACTTTTATAAACTTTTGAATCAGATAAATTCGCTGTTGTTTCCATAAAAAAACTAGAAAATATATTCAAATTATTCAATTGATTTCTATAATCAAACAAAAATTTTACCTTCTGTATGTATCGACAGATTGTTTGTGTGAGAATGTAATGTCACAATATCAAAGAGTATGGTAAAAAGAAAAGGCGAAGACGTTTTTCTTTTCTTTCCTCTATTTTTTTCTAACACAATGACAATACTGCTTTTCTGATGATCTGTATAATGAAACCATTTTTGTTATTTCCTTGTCAATATTTTTACTCTTGACTAGTTCCGTTTCGTTTTATACTTGTCACAATTATTTGATTGATAGACATCTATTATATCCTCTATTGAGAAATAGAACAGATACATAATTGTTCTTCGATTATTTTCGAAGTATTATGAAAAAGATATTCAATTTTCTGGTGAATGATAAATTATTGAATTAATTTTTCTTTTTTTTCTAAGCGAATAAATTTATACACGAAAAACAAAAAACGATTTTTTTTTATAATTTGATGTAAATATTCAAAAAACAAACAAAATTTATAGAAATTCTTATGATACTTGAGATATTGAACTGATCTTTTAAATTCTAAATGAATAAATAAAGAAAATAATAGATTCTATTTGGTGATATTTTTCTTGTGAATGTTAGAACCTTTCCAATCATATAAATAACATACATTCCCTAAGGTCTACATCACTTTGTTTAGTTTCGATCGACTCTTTGATTCTGTTTCTCATTACAATATTTATGCAGGTCTGTTTGTATAATATCACTCTTTTTCTCTATTAAATTCATGTTGATTTGCGTGCATTTGTTTTATATAAAAACTGTTTTCTTAATATTAGATGTTACTTGATTAGTAATCTATATAGAAGACAAAGAAATCTTATCATGATTCATCTTTAATCACGATATTCTTAAGCATTTTTCCATTCAAAATGAAGAATAGAATCAATGTATTTTATCTTTTGAAAATATATTTTAGTTGAATAAAAAAACGAGTACATAATGATAATTAAATGCATTAATCATTCACATCTGAGATCAATTGCATTTTAATATATCGAGTATTGATAAAGTATGTGTATATTACAACAGCAAAATATGTGTATATATTTATTATACATATAGAAAACAAAATAACAATAAAATAATTAATGTTTTCTTGAACGACTTGAATCTTCATGACGATGTCGATGTCCATTCGATGAATGATGACGATGTTTTCTATCAGAATCATCATTTTTCGAAGAACGATGACGTTTATAACCATCATCATCATCATCTTTATGTGATGATCGGTGATGTTTATGTTCTTTAGTATCATTATCATTATCTCGTCGACTATAATCTTTCATTAATTGATCACTAGTTTCTTTTTCCACTTGTTCAGCTTTGGATTTATTAACATATTTACTATATTTAAGAAATTCTTTTTCCGTAACTAATTTAACATTATATTGTGATATTGAAATAACTTCTTTCTTCTTATTTGTACCAGCAATAGCTAATAATACTGTAATACGAGCAACATCTTCTTCAATCGATTCCACTGTACCATAAAAATCACGATGAGGACCTTTTTCAATAAGAACACAAGCTCCTTTTTCTAAACATAAATCATCTTTTTCATCAATACCAGATTTTTTTAAACTTCGTTTTAAGTGATTAATTTTTTCTAAAATTTTTCTATCAGCACCTAAACCAAGACCACGTGGACGAGTTTCAGGTACAAATACATTAACTTGTTTTTTATTTGTTATACCAAGACCACTATCATCTTTATAACCCATACCACGTAAAACAGCCATACCAAATTCTTCAATAGGTACTTGATCATAATCAGCATTTTCAACTTCTTTTTCTTCTTCGTTTTTTTGTTCTATTTCAGTTGTATCATTTCCTAAATCAGTCATAAATGTATTTGTAGAATCTTGTTCAATTGTATGTACACGAATAGTTCCATTTTCATTTCGTTCATTCCAATTTTCATTAGCATCTTTTGCTTCAAGAATAAGTGCACGTCTAGCATCATCATCTAATTGACTAATAGATTCATTTGATTCAATTGTTTTTTGAAGACTTGTTTTAAGTTTAAAAAATTTATGATGAGCATTTGGTTGAGTAGGAATAACAAGTTCTTCTTTTTTAACAGTTGGTGCATTACTTTGTATTTCACCATTATCAAAACCTATAAGAAGTTCGGGTTGTTCATTATTACTTGTTGTCGATGAATCAAATTGACTAGCTGCTGGTGCCACATTATTCAGAGCAGGTCGTTTAAAACCACCAAGTTTGAAAGCAACACGAGTTGGTTCAGTCATATTAAATAATCAACTTGTGATCGATAACAAATGATGGATACAAATAAGTATGTGGTGATGACCGTATTTCTTTCGAAATTTATTCAGCAACATATTTAGGTAAAATTCCCATTTGTTGAAATTATCACCAAACAATAAGGGGCGCCACATGCTCTGTTTTATTAATACTTACAAGGAATAGTCGTTGGTATTTTCCATCATATTGTAAGATTGTTCTAAAGATGAAATTACTTCTAATTATTTCAGAAATTATTATGAATACTATATTGAAATTCTTTAATCTTGAAGTCGTTCATTGTAACCTTGTATTCAGATTATCTACAGTTATAGAATTTATACGTGCGTGTAGACATCAGTGGATAAGCATTGAATGAAAACGATATTATTATCTACACTAAATCTTCAATCACGCTCACCAAGAAGCATCCTTTTGTTATATTGCGTGTAGTATATCGATTAATTATCTTGAAGAATGATGCATAGAGATATGTATAAATATAGATTTATAATTGGGAAGAACGATAAACATAAAAAACAAAAAAATTATTAACTTAAACAGAAAAAAAAGAAATGTTAGTTTTCTTTTTTTAATAACGAAATTTAATAGATTCTATTTCCATGTTCCAATAAATAAAATTAAAATTGTATTAATAATAATAAGATGTGAATGATTGAGTTAAATTAATATTATCTCGTTGACTTTAACCAGCGCTATGTATATACAAAAGCAAATTTAATTTAAATAATATTTATTTGAATAACTTACAGATTGTCGAAGTTTTTCTTGTTCTATTACTAAGCTCGTTTCATTATCTGTATAACGAAGAACAGCACATATCACTTTTGCCATTGTCTAATAAAATAAATAAATATCGTTGTTTTAAATATGTAAAACATACTATTCTATCTGTTCCTGTCATATAAGCAAGCACAATTTGCTTCAAATAATCAACTTCCGTTGGTTCAAATATAAGCAAATGTTGATCACCATTTGATTGATGAAGATCTATATACAATTAAAATAAAACTATTGTTTTCAAAAGAATCAGTCTAGTTTTTAAAATTAAGTAGATTGATATCGAGTCTTGACATCGAAACAGATATTCTAAATAAAGTTTCCTACTCTCCAACATTGTATTAGAAACTCATAGACTTTTCAATAATCTGTTGTCATATTCTTATCCTGAAACTTAATAACAAAAGCAATTCGAAAAAAGTTTTGATTGCTGTTTTTTTGAATATTTTGTTTTTGACATAAGTATGGCATATTTTCCTCAGCAACTACTTTAGAAATTCGTATATAAATCTCGGAGGATTTATACTAGTACTCGAAAAACCCAAGCAGAGAAAAAATTGGAAAAACGCATTTGAACGCTCAATCGGGAACCGCGATTGTAACCCATGCACGCTTAATAATAAACGGCGTTTTGGACTTAAAATCACTACTTTTATAACGTTAAAACGGTGAAAAACTCATATTTTTAACATCAAAACGCAAATTTATTCTAGAGTTTGAAACCCATGCGTTTAAGCGTTAAAAATATGAGTTTTTCAACGTTATAAAGGCGGTGATGTTACGTTCAAAACGCCGTTTATGGCTTTGTATTATTAAGCGTGAATGGGTTACAATCGCGGTTCCCGATTAAGCGTTTAAACGCGTTTTTCCAGTTTTTTGTCTGCTTAGGAAGTCCATACTTGCCAACCTCTGCATAGGAAACCTATGTAAAAAATTAACTATGCACCGTATTGATTATTAGTCGAGACTAGAATTCTAAATATGTAATAATTGCGACTCCCGATTGTCATTGACTAGCATTTTCGCCAATGCACCTTATGAAACTTCACCAATTGGTAATGGGACCGTAAGCCTAATACTTTAGGAAAATTCTTTACCTTCCATTGAAGTTTGAGTGGCATCATTTATTGTTCTAAAAAAAATAAGACTTTATTCTTTGAATTTATTTCGTAAAAACATACTCAGGAGTTTGTCTTATAAGCTTTTGTATTTGATTTTGTAGATCTTGTACAGTTCGATAATTTTCTAATTGTTTCTCCTATGAAAATATACTCTATTTAACTAGTTAATCTAATTATTAAACAAACTTTTAATTGTTCTTGCAATTTTGACATTTCTCTTTCAGCGTTTAGTGCTCGTTCTTCAGCACTGGTTACTTGTTGTTCTGATGAATGAACAAGATCATTTTCATTTTTACGACTTCTTTCTGATAAGAAAAGAAAAATAATAATCATTTTTTTGTTTTATTTAATAAAACGTACGAATGTATTCATTTAATTGTCGATTATAAGTTTGTTCTTTATCTTCAATTTGTACATTCATTTCTTTTGCCATTAATTTTAATCTTGTATTATATTCTTTCTCTTGTTCTTTTAATCGTTGTTCATATTCATCAGTCACTTTTTGTAATTGAATTTCTAAATAAATAGATTTATAATTTTTATAAAAAAAAATGGAAAAATTCTACCTGTATCTGGGTTATTTGTTTGTTCTTTATTAGTTATTGAATCTTTCATTTTCTGTAATGCTTTACGTAATTTAGCTCCTGTTTCTTGTGCTTGTTTAAGATTTGATTCAAGTTCTTCAATTTTTTCATTCGATTCTGTTATTTGTCGATTTTTTTCAATAATTTCTTGTTCAAAATTAAATTTTTCATCATCAAATTCATCAATTCGACGAGTATTTTCTTCGTTAATGTTTACTAATGAAACAATTTCACTTTTTAATGTTTCAATTTCATTTTGGTACGAATCACATTGGGTCTAAAAAGATAAACGAAGCTTAGTATTAAATTATGATATTAAGAATGAACTGTAGAAATTAACCTCAAGTTCTTTGATTTTTTCTTCAGTTTGTTTCATATTAACATTTGTTGTTTCGTTTAATGCTGATTGAGTAGTTTGAATTTGAATACGTGTGCTATCTAATTCATTTTCAAGAATAGCTTTTTCAGAAAGAATATTATTCAATTTAATTTCTAATTCGGAATATTTTTTATTGTAATCTTGTTGTTCATCAAGTTTAGTTTTGAGTATTGATAGTTGTTCATCTTTTTCATTAATTTGAGACTGTTGAGAAATTAATTGTTGTTGAATATTATCAATTTCATTGATTATTAATTTTTGTTTATTCAAATCTTCGACTATTTGTTGATTTTCTTTTGTCAAAGAATCATATAACGATTGCTGATTCGAAAGATTTTGTTTGAGTGCATCAATCTATTCAATAGAAAAAAGAAAAGTAAATAAATATACGAGTATTATAGGTGAAGATTATAACCAGGACTGTTAGATCGAAAAGTACTTTTTTTAATGATTAACTTCCGTTAGATTTTCTTCCACTAATACAAAATGTATTATCCTGTAATTCAACCCTCATCAGAAACACTGTATAAGTCAGTTGGTCTCGGACTTATCAATACAGAAGACAAACTATTAAATACACAGGAAAAAATTAATATTCATTGGGTATCGCGACGGTTTTTCCGTTTGAATTCTTTTCAAAAAGCTACGTAACCGAGAAAAATAGTTGCTTGAGATTCAACAATGAAACATTTTGTCTACACGGAATGCCAGTTTCGTTGAAGGAAGAACTATTAGTACCCTCAAGCATCTATCAATAGGGTTATGACACGGACCTAACCAATAGCTACAGGAGAACCAACATGGCGCAGTATACATGTAGTAATTAGTTATACTCAAATATTCAAAAAACTAAGAAGAATCTTTCCTGCCATATCGAAAAATCTAGCAACCCTAATTTTGGGTTTAAAAATCATATTGTTGATAAACTATGATTAAAGATAAAATCTAATGATAGATGATATGAAATAGGGTCAGTAAACGATGAGCACACGAGTGTTTAGGTCCGTAATATCGACGATAACAAAGAAAGTCAAGGCAAATATGAAGCAACATGGGTACAGGAATCTATCGATGGTATCTTTTCTAGACCAGCGTCCTCACCTACACTCAGATACTCGTGTGCTCATCGTTCCGGTTCTCTATGAAATAGCAAAAAAAATAAGAATTCAGAACCTTCATGAAAATTTTAAGAATATAGTCCTGATTCAAATTTTAGTGTACGTATTTTGAACTTAGGAAACATTATTATTTATTTTCTCAATAATAAAATAAAATTTAAAAAACCTCTTTATCTTTTTGTTCAAGTAAATGTTGATTATTAGCTTGATTTGTTTGAATATTTTGTTCATGTTCTTTAATAGTTGCTTTCAATTGTTCAATAGTCGTGCTATCATTTTGTTTTTCTTCAAGTTGATGTTCAATACTTTGAATGTACATCTTTTTCTCATCAAGTTCTTGCTGTAATATTGTTATTTGTTTATTTTGTTCTTTTAATGAATTACATTCATCGATTAATTCTATTTGAGATAAAGTTGATTCGTTTTTTAATTTTTCAAATTCTTTAATTTGAAAAGATTTTTCTTCTAATTCTTTTTTCTGTTGATTGATTTGTAACGATAGATTAGTTATTTCCTCTTGTAATCTTTTAATTTCAGTTTGAAATTTATTTTCATCTTCAGAATTTTGTTCTTTTTCAGTATTCACAATCTCCATTTTTAATATTTCAATTGCTTTTTTATGTTGATTTTCTTTTTCTAATATAATACGATTATTTTCTTCTTGTAATTCTTTTAATTTATTGTTCAATTCAATTTGTTGTTGATTATTAAGCTTAGCAAGTTCTTCTAAATGTTCTTGATGTTGAGTATTAAGTTTTTCAGTTAATTGAGTACATTTTACCGTAGATTCTCTATAATCATGTTCTAATTTAGTAAGAGTAGTATTTATTTGATCGGTTGCATTATCTAATAGAAAAAGAGATAATTAATATCTTAATAAATTCTTCTGTGTATTTTTATTAACCTGTATTTTCATATTTATCTTTATACATTGTTCGTTCCTGAGCCATTTGATCTAATTCATTTTTTAAATTTTTATATTCAGTAGTAAGTGCTTCGTATGATTTGAGATGTGTCTCATTTTCTGTAGATAGACTATTTTTAAGTATTGCAATTTCGGTAGTAAGTTCTTCAATTTGTTGTTTATCTTTGAGAAGTGATTCTTGAAATTCTTTATTTGATTGTTCAAAAGTTAATTTATCATTAAGTATTTGCTCATTATTAAGTGAAATTTCATTGAATTTTATTAATAAATCTTCATATTTTTGTTGATATTCATCGGAATTAGACTTGATCGGTTGCTGTTGTTGTTTTGCTAATTCAAGATCGGCTTCAAGTTGTTGAACACGAATATTTGTTGATTCTAATTGTTCTTGTAAACGTTCTACATCGACATTTTCGTTAGTTTTAAGTGATTCTACTGATATATCTTCAGCTGGTTGATTCTAAAATTAAAAATATTCATTTCCATACTTCTGTATATTATAAAATATTAATTTCTATTATTTTGAAATACAAGATAGACAACATGAAAAAACATACGAAACACTTTCAACTGGATAATTTTATTTCGCATTCCCACTTACCAAACAAATAATCAAATACTTTTCTTACTTTTGATTTTTCCCTGTAAAAAGATATATTAGAAGTCTATTTGTCTTCCTTTTTTCATATACTCCTATAACTTCATTGTTTTTTTCAAGATACAATTACAATTATAGTTCTTAGATTGACAAAGAAACATACCTTCATCATTGTTTCAATAATTGTTTGTTTTTCATTTAATTGTTGTAGAAGATTATCACGTTCTGTTACTAAATCATTTCGTTTTTCAGTATGAGCATCTATTTTTTGTTTACATTCAGCAAGTAATGTACCACGTTTAGTATTCTACAAAAAAAGAATATATAACTACTTGATTTAGTTCTACGATTTAATTTGAAATATATTGTATTCAGTCATATTTGTTCTATCCCTAGGTAAAATGTAATATTGACAAAAGAGATTTTAATAAGGTCCGCTTCAATTTTGTATATATAGTGTATTAAACAGACTTTTGACGACTGACAAACATCTTTTGTACGAAATAGGTGTTGTCAAGGATTCCGAAAAAATTTTACTTCAAGTTTATTAATCATAGAAGATACAACAAGTAAAAGGTGCGGACATATTAGAGAGAATCTAATATAGTTAATTCTCTGAAGTCACCAGTAGTGAGAGTTCATCGAGAAGCTCAGCACGATCGATGTCGTCGTTGTAGCAGCAGCGGGTGTTCAGGGTATGTATGTGGATGGATGCCAGTGGGTAGGTGTGGATGTATAGGTATGGACTACTCTTCTTTCACATCCGCATCACAAAATCTTTCGAGATAGTTTATTTTTTTCCCGATTTTAATTTTCCGGATTACTTCACATTCTTTAAAACCTAAATCGATCGACTTTCTTCTCAACGAATTATTTCTAAAATCATGATCATATACCTCATTCTAATCTCACTCATAAATTTCTATGAGATTTTATTACAAGACATAGTATCTCACCTGTTCACGAAGCGTTTCATTTTCTCCTTTAAGTGATTGAACAAGTTTTTCATGTTCCGCAAACTAAAAAGAATAATTTGAATTATCAGTTACGATTATTTTAAAATCATACTTGCTGAGTAAATTGTTCAATTTTACTATCACGTAATTTAATTTCTCCTTGAAGCGATTCAACAAATTTTTCATGTTCCGTAAGCTAAAAAGAATGATTTAGTTTATCAGTTACCATCACTTTAAAATCATACTTGTTGAGTAAATTCTTCAATTTTGCTATCACGTAATTTAATTTCTTTTAAATATATACTTTCTATTTGTTCTCTAGCCTGTTGTTCTTGTTTCAATTTTTTACGTAAAGCTTCTCGGTGTTTAATGTGTGTATCTTGTTGTTGTTGTAAAACATTCTTCAAATACAAAAAAAATTATAAAATAAAAGACTATATTCCTTTTATACTTTTAGATTGTCTTTTTCACGTTCAACTTCATCATAAGCATGTTTTAATTGAGAAAATTTATTTTTATAAATACTGAGTAACTTTTGCATTTTCTATAAAAGAGAAATATTTATTGATCAAAAAGCAAAAGAATATATAAAATTAAAATTTACATTATTGGTTTCATGATCACTTTCATCACCACCATATTCAGATTCAATATCTGATGGTGGTACAAATTGACGTGGTGGAGAAGCATAGCTTGTGCTACTACCTGTTGTTTGACTAATATCACTTGAAGCAGAATCTAATCGAGAACGACTATTCTCCTGGAGAAATAAAATGAAAAAAATTTTTTCTCGGAATAGAAAATTTTAGATTTTTACATGTTCATCATGACTGGCAATTGAAGATGTACGATTATTTGAATCTCTTGTTGATAATATCTAATTAGTTTGCAAATAGAAAATAAATATGATTAAAACGTCCTTGCAAACATACAGAATCTGTTGGTAGAATTGATGCAAACAATGTTTGATTTGTTTTATTAACTTGTGTAGCTAAGTTATCTTTTAACTTTTTAAACATTATTATATTTGATAACAAGAATTAATTGTAAAAGTTAAAAGAATAGTTTTTATTTTGTTAATGACTGGTAAATATGTTCAATTAGGTTAATCTTTGATAGAGGACGCTAAGTATCGCCTTTTGAATAAATATAAAATTTGAAATCGTGAATAAATTCAAATATTTTTCTAATTCAACTTGAAAAAAGTTCTATTAGTAAATTTCTTATGAAAATCTTTCGATCCAGTATGGCATCTATCGAATAAATCTATATTCTCCAATAAAATTATCAATGAAGAAAACAGAACATGTCTATATACGGATTCATGAATATTGTCTACATCTATATGTAATAATAAAATGTTGTCAAATGTTGATGAAATATATTTAAATGAATCAATTCCATCATCATCATCAATTCCAACACATTTTAATATGTTAAATTCTAATGATTATATTCTTGCATATTCATTAATTAAAAATTCTATTGTACAAATGAAACGATTAAATAATAATGAATTAGTAAATTTAGCAAAATTTAATCAAGAAAAACTCGCATCTCATACTAAGAATCTTCATATACGTGGACCGAAATCAATTCGATTAACATGTCCTATATGTGGTCTAATAACTGTTTCAATGGAACGTTTACAAAAACATATTAATCAACACGGACAAATATTACATTTAGAAGCTTATAAATTTGAAAAGAAAACTTCATCATTAAGTTGTCCAAAATGTAAAGCAACATTCTCATCAGTTCATGCTTTAAGAAAACATCAACGTGTACATACACAAGGTCTGTTTTTTTCATTAAAAAATATTAAAAAAATCGAAGTTGTTTCTATAAATAGATAAACCATTTTCATGTGATTTTTGTGGTTCAAAGTTTTCTCAATGGGGAAATTTACGACATCATATACAACGACATCTAGGTATTAGTCCATATGCATGTCCGTATTGTAAGAAAACTTTTATTGCACCATGCAAACTTGAAGTACATATACGTGGTCATCTTGATGAACGACCATATGTATGTGATCGATGTCAAGCAACATTTCGTTGTAATGATGATTTACGTAAACATTTAGTCATTCATGCTGATTATAAGGTTTGATTTCGAAACATAAAATTTGTTTTTTGATTAATTTTCTTTTCTTTCTATAGCCATTTGTTTGTTGGTTATGTACAAAAGAATTTTTTCATGCATCGAAATTACGTATACATATGAAGGAAAAACATAAATTAGATGTAGTAATTAAGAAAAAAGATGTATTAGAATCTGGTACGGAATATGAAATAACTATTAATAATCAACAAAATAAAGAAATTTTAATTGATGAACAAATAACAAAAGTTTTATGTGAACCAATTGTTAGTACAACTGAAAATTATCAATTATTAAATGAAATAAACATGAATGATATTGAAACATATGTTTTATCAGATAATGATTTTCAAAATAGTAGTCAAGAATATCATCATAGTCATTTTGATGATTTTAAATTCATCGATTTTCCGGTTATTTAACAAAAAAATAAAAAAAAATAGAAATGAATATTTTGTTTTATTTAAATTTAAATTTTAAATATAATTAAATTAAATAATAGATTTTTCTATTTTAGATTCTTATTTTATAATTCACATTGGTTATAAGATGTGTATCGAGTTCTTTTCAGAAGAGTGAAACTATAATATATGCGGATTGTACTCGCCACATAGTTTTATTCAAGAAAAATTGAAAACGGAAGTAGATATATGAGAATTACAATCAGTAAATATTATAGTTTCACGCTTCTGAGAAGAACTTCAATGCGACGTACATATATAGACTGGATTTATCTTCAATGATTTCTGCTCTATGTATAAAGGGTGTGGGCGCAGAACAAAATAACGAAGTAGCGAGATGATGACATAATGAATTAGCAAGTCTTGCTAATTTCGCGTGGTGAGATCCCGCAGTCAGCCGTGATAAATATTCTACTATATTGAGTGCAATGGATTATAATGTTAATATTATGAATGACTAATGTATAGGTTACTATTGCTTGAATCATACTTTTACAAGACTTATTATAGATATGTCTGAATTAACAATTAGTTCTACCAATTGGCTTGCTATTTCTCTACAAAATGGTGCTGCTATGGTGTTCAATTTAAATGATACACAACAATGGCAATATCTCAAACCTGAAACAATAACTAATGATAAACCAAAAGAAGCGACTGGTACTAAACAAAAAACACAAGACAATGATGATGATAACACTAGTGATCTTAATCGTAATCTAATTAAATTTACACCCGATGGACAAAAATTAGCTATTAATGGACAAAATAAACAAATATATATCTATATTCCATCTAATAATGATAAGACATATTGGCAATTGCAACGAATAATAACTGTTATAAAACGTGCATCTGCTTTTGATTTAACAAATGAATTTCTTCTTATAGCTGATAAAAGTGGTGATGTTTACAAAACTGATTTATCAAATAATACTAATCTCATTCTTACACCAGATGATTGTATGATGGGACATTTATCAATGTTACTTGATATTGCTTTTATTCGAACTAATGACAATCAACCATTTATATTAACAGCTGATCGAGATGAAAAAATTCGTTTAAGTCATTATCCAAATGCTTATAATATTCAAGGTTACTGTCTCGGACATACAGAATTCGTTTCACATGTGAAATTAATTGATCAAAATCATATTCTTTCAGCTTCAGGCGATGGTTCGTAGTTTTTTATATTATATGAAAAAAACAAAATTTTTCGTTTTTAAGGTACATTACGTCTTTGGCATTTACCTGATTGTGTAGAACTGAATGTATTTGATTCAAAAATATTTACATCATCCGCTAAACAAATATTCTATGAACAATCATCGAATATTGATGATAATCAATCTCTCTCAATTAATCATTCCATATGGAAAATGGATATTACATCAACAACATCGGATGTTTTTATTGCTTTATCAATTTATGCATCACGAACTCATTCGATCTATTTAACAACATTATCAAATCTTAAAAATTCCAATAATGAACAACGTAAAATAACATTTAATTCAACTCATGGTACAATTATTGATTATTGTTTTTCATCAAAAAATCCGACGGATTTATATATTCTATTTGATAGTAACACACTACTTAAAGTGAATATTATTTCAATACTTTCATGTGATAAAAATGAATATTTTGAAGAGAATAATAAATCAATTAGTACAATATTAGCTCGAGAAGAATTTAATTTAATAAATAATATAAATTCACTTGAAATTATATTTAAACAATTATTTAAAAGTCGCGGAGATCCTGGTGATAGTTCATATTATAAACGTAAAAATCAACGAATTGAAGAACAAGAAGAAAAACGAAAAAAAAAAACAAAGTAAAAAACAAGTACCCGTAAACGAGAATGTTTAAAGTCCACAAAAATGTCATATAGAATGGACTTTGCTACTACGTTCTATATGACCTATAGGTATGTATGCGTACTTTTTTTCATTCTGTACGCATTATCGTAAAAAAATACAACTTGTTATTTGCTTCCGTTTTTTTTCTCTTCATTCTATTGTTATACGTTAAGCAAGATAAAACATTGTGAAAGTTATATTTCAGATAATGACTTCAACATTAATTAGTCGACGTATTCCGTCATGTTTATTATTAGTTAATCGATCGATAATTTATCGAACTGCAGCAACTGCACCTAAAGCAGCATCACCGGTAACACCTGAATCATTAATAAATGAACAAAGACCACAATCGAAAGAAAGTAAAGAACATGTAAAAACTCAAAAAGCTCGTCTTGAAGCAACATCATCAACCCCGAATGAAAAAGTTGATAAACAAGCGCGAACATCAAATTCATTTGTAATGAATCTATTTCGTGGTCAATTTTCGCCGAATGAAGTATTTCCATATCCGAATGTACTTAATGAAGAACAAAAAGATAATATTAAAATGTTAATAGATCCAATATCGAAATTTTTCGAAGAAAAAAATGATCCAGCAAAAAATGATCAACTTGAAAAAGTATATTTTGTCTATGAGATTAATTTTTATTTAAAAAATAACACTTTGCTTATAGATTCCTGATGATGTTATGAATGGTTTAAAAGAACAAGGTGCTTTTGGTATTCAAGTACCTGTAGAACTTGGTGGTCTTGGTTTAATAAATACACAAGCAGCACGTCTTTTTGAAGTTGTTGGCGCTCAAGATTTAGCTGTTTCAATTTGTGTTGGTGCTCATCAATCGATTGGTTTTAAAGGCATTCTTTTATGTGGTACTGATGAACAAAAACAAAAATATTTACCAAAATTAGCTGCAGGAGAAAATATTGCAGCATTTGCTCTTACAGAACCATCAGGTATGATCATTCTATAGAACTTGAATCATCTAGATAATTCATATTCTAATGTATTCTAGCGGGTAGTGATGCTGCTTCAATTAAAACAAGAGCAGAACTTTCACCTGATGGTAAACATTATATATTAAATGGTTCAAAGATTTGGATATCTAATGGTGGTATTGCTGAAATATTTACTGTATTTGCACAAACACCAGTTGTTGATGATAAAACAGGTCAAACAAAAAATAAAATAACAGCATTTATCGTTGAAAGAAAATTTGGTGGTGTTACAAATGGTGCACCTGAAAAAAAGATGGGTATCAAAGCATCAAATACAACAGAAGTTTATTTTGAAGATTGTAAAGTTCCTATTGAGAATGTTCTTGGTGGAGTTGGTAATGGCTTTAAAGTAAGAGAAAAATAATTGATTTCAATCGTAAAAATTTTTTTTAAAGGTTGCAATGAATATTTTAAATAATGGACGATTTGGTATGGTTGCTGCTTTATCAGGAACAATGAAAATGGCTATAAGAAAATCGATTGTAAGTTTAGAGACATTTAATAAAAAATTTGTTACAAAAAAAAATATTTAGGATTTTGCTAAAAATCGTAAGCAATTTGGTCGTACAATTGATACATATGGTAATGTTCAAGAGAAACTTGTTCGTATGGAAATGCGACAGTATGTTACTGAAAGTCTTGCATTTCTTTTGGCACAAAATATGGATCGAGGAATTCCTGAATATCAATGTAAGAAATCTTTTGTTTTCTTATTAATTTTATGTAATTTTTTATTTAATAAATAGGTGAAGCAGCAATTGGTAAAATGTTTGCATCAGAATCTGCATGGTTTGTACTTGATGAAGCAATTCAAATTCATGGTGGAATGGGCTTTATGAAAGCAACAGGTCTTGAACGAGTTATGCGTGATTTACGTATCTTTCGAATTTTCGAAGGTGCGAATGATATTCTTCGTTTATTTGTTGCTTTTACTGGCTTACAATATGTTGGTTTACATTTACGTGAATTACAAAAAGCTGTTAAAAGCTTTAATTTTAATGTTATTGTTGGAGAAAGTTCAAAACGTTTACGTCGTAATATGGGTATGTCATCAGGTCCAAATATAAATGAACATATACATTCATCACTTCAATCATCCGGTGTACTTTTATCGAAATCAATTGATAATTTTGGAGCAATGGTTGAACAAATTCTTATTAAACATGGAAAAACAATTCGAGATGAACAATTTATTGTTTATCGTATTGGAGATATGGCTATTGATTTATATTCAATGGCAGCAAGTTTATCACGTTGTACGCAATCATTTCAAAATCAAGTACCATCAGCTGTACATGAAGCTAATTTAGTTCGAATTTGGTGTGAAGAAGCTTATGATAGAATTAATAATAATATCAATCTTGTTCAAAGCTCAGCTTTTATTACACGGACAAAATTAATGAGTGAATTAGCAAAAGAAATTGTCGAAAAAGAATCAACTGTACCTGTACATCCATTAGGATTTTAAACTGTATGATTTTTGCGTATAAATTTCTATTTTTATCTTAAAAAAAAAAGAAATTCTTATGTCATAACTGATCTGATCAGACTTCTTCTATATGAATAAATAAATAAGTTTAAATATGGTAGCGGTAATTAAATTTTTAATATTTATACATTCACAGATCAAAAGAAAATGTTATTCTACAATCAATGTAAAGAATTTTACAGGAAAGTACTTGCAATGTTTATTTAAGAAGCATGGTATTTTTCTGTTTACTATTTTCGATAGGTTTTAAATTTAACTATCGAAGGTAAAAGAAATATTTATGTCTGTAGTAAGATCAATAGTAGCATTATATTTCATTATTGCCGAAGAGAATTATATTCAATTTGATATTTGCTCTTTGAAAATATTTGATTTCACTACATAAATTCGTCAGTTGCATAAAGCTATTCAAATCATTGTTTAAACTTGATTCTTGGTATATGTGATATTACAAATGAGAAATATTCTCAAGTCATTTAAGTTATTATTATTATAATTTCACTGAAGTTTGTAATTATATATATGTCATACATAAATCTTTAATAAAATGCTTTTAGTTAATATTGGTCGTCGTCAATCTGCTAGTATTAATATGATGAGAATATATTTTAGTGTAATGAGACAATGTTAAGATGTTTTCTAGAGATATCATTTTTCTTTTCTGAAATTGCATTTACTAAATTAAGAATTTATTATTCATTCATCTTTTGTAAAATATTTGTCTTATTAGAGAAAATAGTAATTGTTTGATTTCTTGTCAACTAAAATAATAAAAAGCAATAGTGTACTTTTGGAATGTGACGTGTCTTATTTTATAGTAGCTTTTTTTTAATAATAGACATAGTCGTTCACTTAAAATTTCATTATTCATATTATTATTTATTTGCACATCAAAGAAATATGTAAATGAACTGTATCAGGCAATCATTGTCTTAAAAATCATATTGATATATAAATCGTTTAATTGATTATACCGAATCAGATTGTTGAAGATGCAACGATACTAAGCGGAATATTTTAAAATCAACCGCTCAGTAAAGATACATCTCAATAATGAACGGTGTATGTATGTTTTTCTGCAAATGAATAAATGTTAAATATATGAATAAGAAAGTAGTAGTAAAAGAAAAAAAACTGAAATGTTGATTTAAAGAAAAATCAAATGTGATATAGTGTGAAGTCTCATAATTAGATATTTGGACATTTATTTTTACTTACCTTACCTTACCTTTTCTTTTTGTATGTCTAATTAGTTGACGTATTCTTTAAATTTATGGATAGTCAAATAGTAAATCGAAATAGAAAAGTAAACTAACATGTAAATTGTCTTCTATCGATGTGCACCTGTCTTACCTTTGTCGTTTCTTTTTTTTACTGCTTTACTAAACATTCATTTTTGAACAATGTCTCACTTGATGAATCCATCAAATTTGAGTCAACCATCGTTTTTTTTTCAAGTGTAGTTCTCATCTATGTTTGTAAAAATACCTTTTCTTTTTTTTTCTATTCTCTCTCTCTCTCTCATTCTCTTTCTCTTAAAGAATAACGTAAAAGCTCTTCTCTTTCAAGTGTGACGACGAGTAAAGTGATTAAATGCAACTAAGTGAGCAACACCCCTCATAAAGAGAAAGGTTTTGTATGTCTCTAAATTGTCCATCATGTCTCTCTTGCACCGATTTATGTCGGTATAAGTGTTTTCTTTCATTTCCACCGTAACAACTTCCTTTTCTTTTTCTTTTTTCTTATTCATTCGTAACAACTACTACTACTACTTCGAGCTACATACACGCACGGCATCAAGCGTTCCGGCTCATGATTTGAAATGACAAGAGGTGAACCGAGGAAAAGTAACATACGACGTTATGTATAGAAAATGATGCGGCAAAGGAAAACGAATGTATTTCCGCTATCACGTCAAATTTTTACAAAAAAAAGAATGTATGAATCTGTCTGATTAGTATAGAACAAATAAAGGAAATTGACATATAGAACTATAAGTTGAAAGTGATTCAAATGAGTGTGAAATTCTATCAATTCTTTTCTTTTTATATAATGACAGTTCAACTCAATGGAATGTATCGTTTTCTTCGTATATTTATATGAGTAAAAGAAAAGAGCAATGAATAAGAGAATACTATTTCATTGTAATTCAGTTTTTTAAATAATGAACTAAACTTACTTATTTGAGATGAATAAACATCATACTGTTTTCTTCATATGTGTATTTTGCAAAGACGAGTAGTCGACTGTGATGTTGAATGAAGGAGAGAATAGTTGTTG
>CAJNOI010000020.1:48217-72907 GCA_905250115.1 Adineta steineri | reverse complement strand
CCTTCTGCATCTCACGATTTGTTTATTTAAGACAATGACTTTTTTTTCATTTTCAAATTGTATATACATGTCTGATCATAAGACAACGGCAAAGACAAACAAGTATCATGGCAGCAGTACTATACTTTGTTTGCATATTCATTGAACGAGCTATATGTAAACTTTCGATTGAAATCGAATGTTCGATGTTAAATATATACTTTTCATAATAAATTTCTCATGCAAATATAATTATAATGGATTTCTTAGATTAACAATTACATACAAAGAATTTTTCTTAGAAAAATTTATCGAAGAAACGTTTAGTTACTCAAAGAAATTAAAGAAAATTTAATATAAAGTATATACTACACTAGAAGGATTAATAAATCAGATGTCACTTCAGGCGTTATATTCTGATTAGTTGTTGATATAACGAATTGCTATTGGTTCTTTGTTTGTTCAATTCATTTATTCATTCTTTGTTTCGCAATGATATTGTATTGAATTTGAATTTTATTGCTATTTCAGACATTCGTTTCTTTTGAAAAAACAAGTTCTAAAGAGACAAAATTAAAAAAAATGCCTCTTACGGATCAACAATTACGTCAAGAATTAGTACAATTTGGAGAAACGGTTCCACCAATAACACAACGTAATCGTGAACAACTTCGTACTCGACTTCAAGTTCTTCAAGCACGACCACGACCACGTTCACCTGCTCGTGCTTCACCAACACGTGCTCGTGTTAATACATCACCACCGCGAGCTACAACTCGTTCACGTCCAGTACGTGGTTTAATTGAATTAAGTGATTCAGAAACAGATTTATCAGCAAATGATTATCTTCCATCACGTTCTGGAGCAAAAATTCAGACACGTTCTATTGCAGTTGGACGAGATACTCAACCATCAACAAATGTAACTGCTGATGTTGAAGAATCTAGTAAGATTCAGTAGAATTTAATAATAAAATGTTTTATTATTTTATTATTAGTTGCACGTCATCGTCGTGAAATTCAACAATTAATTGATTCAGCTCGTGATAGAACTCGAGCTACAAGCGCAAATCTTTCTGCGACAAAATATGAACCATCATCAATAACACCTCTTCGTCCAACTTCGACGTCATCTCGTCATAGAGCACCATTGAAATCCGATATAACAAAACCTAAACAACCATCATGGTTCAATAATATAGGAAAAGAAATTAAATCATTTTGGAAAACTTATAAAGATACAATTATACAAGCAATTAAATTACTATTTTTTGGTTTACTCCTTGGTGGTGGACTTATTTTGCTTAAAAAGAAAGCTGGCGTTATTATTCCACATAGACAAGGTACATATTTATTGGTTTTATCTTAGTTTCATTTTTTTTGCTTATTTTAGGCATTACTTGTTCTCCTGATAATGCGGTACAACTTTTTATTGATTAAAAGTTTTTATAATTCAATCAATTTTGATTTTAGACATACTGTGATGATATGCAACCAATAATTCATTCTGTAAAACAATTTCTTGAGGCTCGAACTGGTATTTAAAAAAATTAAACTATTTATATTGGAATATTTATTTAACTACAATTATTTAGGTGAAGTCGATTGTGGTTTTCGTGATAAAAGTTATCGTTATGTTACTAAACCAGAACTAAATAAATACCTAGATGAAAAAGTAAAATAGAACACAATAGTTAATTTTTTTGAAATTAATCATTTTATATATTTTTTAGAAATTCAAATTTGAAGAAGGTCCTGAACAACGATGGAATACATTAGTTTCTTATATTGTGGATAAACCAGTTGATGATATTTCGTAAGTTTCGATAAACGAACAAATATATGAGAGATTTAGAGTAATGCACACGCGCATCTTTCAAAGAATGAACAGATCGATGTTTTATCGATAGCTGTAACTAGCGTCTACAGTATTCTAGATTGATGTCAGGATAACCTTCAATTACTACCGATTTGTTGAATATATTGATAGAAAATATGTCTCATGTGCTTGATAAGGATAAGGGACGACGAGCTCTTATATTTACAGAATAAATACTAAATATAGATAGAAAAAATGTGTGTGAGAAAGTATTACAGATACGATTCAGTTTCACATTCCAACAAATTCTTTTCAGAACTATGAGTACCATAAATTGTATTTAGATTATTGGATGCTCATAACAAATATTCAAATGATTTCAATGAAGTAGTAAAAATGAGCGCACAAAAAGGAACTCATTCATTAATGTGTCGTGCTCGAAAAGGCATTAATTCAGCAATGCAAAATCTAGCTTGGCTTCTATTAGGTAATTTTTATTTCGTCACTTTTTACTCAATAACTAATCGATTTATTTATTTAGGTACAACTGGCTTTTTGACATTAGGTTGGCTTATTAAACGACGTTCCAAGCAACATCAAGATGCTGAAAATACCTATAAAGATTTTATAGAAAAAATCACAGATTTACTTGAAAATCAATATGAAGAACATATACGTGATTCAGAAACAAAACCATGGCTTGCTATATCCCATATTCGTGATATGCTTATTCCACCACAAGATCGGTTAGTGTTTTATGAAAAAAATTTCTTTTCTCTTAGAATATAAATATTTAGTAAACGATTAAAAACTCTTTGGGAACGAGCAAAGAAACAAATAAGTGAAAGTGAATCACGTGTACGTTCTGAATCACAATTAATTCATGGTGAAGAATTCGATGTTTGGAGATGGATACAACCACGTGCACCATCTAGTCCATCATCACCAAGAAAGAAACGAGCAGTAAGTTATTAACTGATTCTTCAAAAAAAAAGAAATCTCTTCATAATCATATTTAGGAATCACCACATAGTTCAAACGAAGAAAGTTACGTTTATATGCCAGCTGATGTTGGTTTGACTGAATGTCTTAAATTACGCAATTTCTTCGATCCAGACACGTATGTATAATTTTATAGAGTTCAGTACATAAAAGTCTTTATTTTTCATGTTTTAGTAATATCGATGATGATGAAATGGATCTTGTTGTGGATAGTATCCAAAATCGATGTGCTACAGTTCGAAGAATTGAGCATATTGGTATACATTCAATTTTTGTTTATTTGAAATTTTCATCCAAAGAAGCAGCTTCTCAAGGTTTTCATTTACTTAATAATTGGAAATTTCATGGTAATTTATGATTTTCTTTTCTTTTTGTTTGCATAAGATCAATTTCTTTTAGGTCGTGAGATTATTGCGAAATATCTTCGTCTTCAGCGATATCATGAACATTTTCCTGAAGCAATTAATAGTAGTTCAACAAATTAATTCAAATTAATTCTATGAAAATGTTTTCTCCTTTTTTTTGTTAGTGTTCTTGTTATTTGTAAGCAGCAAAGCTGTTCTATATTGTATTTTTTTTTCTTGAGGAGCTTATTATGAAAAAAAAGAAGAAAAAAAAAGAAAGAAATTCTACTTTTTTTTTTAATTATTATTACCATTGTGTTATTACTTAAATAAAGATAGATATGAATATTGCAGATAAAATATCATGAGTGAATTTACATCATCTGTAAGTTCACAAACAGCAAGTTGGTTTGAATTTTTACTTAATCCAACATTGTTAGATACATTTTTAACAGAAGATAATCTTGGTAATAATTCTTAAAACTAACTGACTAAGCTAACAATAAGATATGTTTTTTTTTCGTTTAAAGAAATCACTGGAACGGATTTGATTATACAATTTTTAATTAGTGCAAATTTAATTGAACAAAAAACAAAACTTAAAACAGCAACAGAAAATCCAAGTATGAGAACATATACATATTGTAGAATATTATGTTAATCTAGCTTTTCTTTAGATGATATTGAATTGAAAGATAATCGAATTCGAGCATTAAGACATTTGGCAATGAAAATAGCAGCAAAATTTAATTGGGATTTAGTTGTTATTGAAAAACGTATTCCTGTTGCGGTTGCTTCGGATCTAATTCATTGTTTCGTACGTTTAACAACTCAAACTGATAAAAATTATAAAGATCGTGAACAATTACAGCAATTAAATAGACTTGATGAACCAGCATTGTTTGCTGTTCAATTACTGCATCGATGGACTGTTAGAACATGTGTTCAATCATCATTTCCAGTGAAACCGGTTAAAATCTTTCAAGTCAATTTAGCTGGATATGTCAATCCATTACAACATATGCGTGGACCAAATGAAAATGTTATAGAAATGGCACGTGCAAAGGTGAGAGAAAGTGTTCAAGCATTAGAAGCTTTATTAGAATGGAAATCAGTTGTACGCATACCTATAGATGCGTGTTTTGGTTTAATTGATATTGAAACTGGTTCAGTACCATGTGATTGGTCTCGTACACAAATTTATCCACTTGTTGAATGTCTTGCTCGTATTTATTATGATCTTGGTTCAATATATTTTTATGAACAAAATTATGTTAATGCATATACAATGTTTCGACGTGTTCATGAGTTACGAAATCAATTAGAATCAACAAATTATTTTTCATCATTAGATGGATATTTAACATCACTTAATGCAATAAATCCATCAATGGAACAAATTCATTCAGTTAAATCTAGAGATCGATTTCTTATGGGTGTACCAACACCACGTACTTCCATTGAAGTAAAAAAATCGAAATGATTTTGTTTAAAATAAAAATCTTATCTATATTTAAATTTAGGAGTATATTACATTATTAGCGGAAGATAATGAAATGAAAGAAATGACACTGGCAGCTCGAAATCGATTAGAAGATCATCTTGAAACTGGATCACAACAATATAGAATTGTATGTTCATTTAATCTAATTCGATCATTACTCGATGGTAAATATGTATCAAATACTCAATATGCATATGATTTTCTTGAAATAGTAAGTACAACAAAAAGAAACTATTATTTTCTTATAATTCATAATTGAACATAAAAGGCATTACAAAAAACAAAACAAGTGACACCAAAACAGCAGTTAATATTGAACAGTTTTTTAAGGTATAGAAAATCTTTATTATTAAATTAATTCTTAATTATATTTTGTTTTTACTTAGAATTCATTTTCATAATTTAACAAAAAATTTACAAGAGCAATTACGCATGAATAATCTTACTCATCTTGTTGGTTCAACATTTTCTATTCCGATTTTACGTTCTCGAACACAACAATCAATACAACGATCTAATCTAATTGAAAGACCAACTAGTTCTATACAATTTAAATGGCAAACACGTTTAATTCATTCTTCTGAACCTGAAATTCTTACACAAACTATTACAGATTTAGATAATGCAAAACTATCTCAAACACTCAATGAATTATTTCCAATGGTAAAATATTTGTCCGCAAAGAATACTATTGACTTCTCCTTCTTAAAATCAATCATAGATTTTATTCAATACAACCCAAGCAGACAAGAATTTGGAGAAACGGTCAATCGGGAACCACGATTGTATCTCATTCACGCTAAAAACAAAACGCCGTTTTATCGATTTTTTTCATATAATTTCTAGTTTTTGAGCGTTAAAACGTGCTTTTACTTCTGTAGTTTTCTGCAATCTGAAAGCAGTGTATTTTAACGCTCAAAACACTGGATCTTTTTATTGCTTTCACGTCCAAAAACTAGATATTATATGAAAAAAAACGATAAAATGGCGTTTTTTTCCGAGCGTGAATGAGATGCAATCGCGGCTCCCGATTGAGCGTTTCTCCAAAATTCTTGTCTGCTTGGGAATTTAACAGAACTAAGAGGAAAAAATTAAATAACGTTCATATATTTTTAGTCTAGTCAGAATATGTGAATATTATAGAAACACAGATCCTCTACTTCATTAAGAATAAGATCCCATCAGCTATAGTATGATATATTGTATTGAATTCGTTTAGGACTCTATTTTTTATCATGTTAGAACTAGAGTGCTTGCTGTGAGTGACAGAAAAATCAATGGGAGTAAGATAAAGATTCAATAGAGTCATTTTCATGGTCACCTTTGATTTATTGCCTAGTCGATTCATCGAAATTCTGGAATTTTGCCAATAAGATTTTCATCAACTAGCACTCTCGCTAGTGTCATTATGTAATTTCACATGCATTCCATACTAATTTTATGTTATTACAGTTGGCAAAAATCCACTATACTCACGCCAAATGATTGCTAAAATTTCGCTAACACACCCCTATACTTTCGCCTATGTTGAATGTCCTATTAGCGAAGAGACAGTAAGCCGGTTCATCCATTACCTACGGCAGTCTGTGCTTGTTTAATTACTTACTGACAAAACTGGCCTCTCTATCATTAAATAATATCTGTGTGTAAAATGTATAGGATCTTATATAAACGAGTCCCTTTTACAACTCGTTCATGTTGGCTAAAATCTATTTCACATTCATATTATTTCTAGTCATTAAAATTAACACCTACTGATCAAGCCATAAATATACTTATGAATACGAATCATTTATTTGGACAATTAATTCGTATTCTTTATGAAAAAGCAAAACGTGCACAAATAAATAAAAATTATTCTCAATGTCATACACTTTTAACTCAAGCTATTGATATACTTAGTTTACATCATCATCAAGATATAACTATTGGACAAGTTATTAAATATCTTCATTATGATCGATTATTATTTGATTTATATGAAGTTATATCCAAACAAACATTTCATGATAATGAAAATAATTTATGGGAAAAATGTCAAAGTTTTCTTACGGAAAATCATTCAGACATTGGTAAATAATATATAAATACTTTTCAATCTAGTTTTCAGATAACAAAGAGAAAAAAAATAGACTTTAAATATAAACTAATCAAAGAAAAAATTTGATTACTTTTATCTTTCAAGATGACGAACTTCCTTTAATTATATATTGATTAATTTCACTTGAATAATTTATTTAAGTATTTGATCTATTTATATTTAGATATTAATACGGATGTTATATCTGCTGCTTTAGCTTATGCATTATCTCGAAATGAACTTCAATTTATTCAATCTTTAATATCAAATAATCGTCGAATTCGTCCACATCTTGATTTAGCTAAATTATTTGCTCGTAAGATCATATAAAATTAAATATTTACTTTTGTTTTTCAATATTTATATTTCTAGGTTTATTAACTAATGAAAATCAAACACAAATACGTCCTGAACTTGCACAAGAATTATGGGAACGTATAACTGATATATTAACTGAAAAATTACAAGGAACAAATGTTAATAAACAATCAAGAAATCGTCATCAACAATCCAATTCATTAAATGATAAATTAACTGTTGTTGAATTACAAAAATTTATAATTCATATCAATCATCGTATTTTACTTCAAATTATATTTTCACTTCTTTCACGTCTCTATTCACTTATACTTGTTGATCAATCACATATTGATATTTATTCCGAATATTCTCGATGTTGGCCAACATCAGTTGATTATCGAAAACGTTCAATACGTACATCAACATTAGCACAACTTATTCAAGCTTTATTTGATCATATACAAACATTAAAATATTTACCTATACAAATAAAATCTTCTCTATTTCGTACACAAGCTGATATACATTTAACATTACAACAATATACACAAGCAATGCATGCTTATATTAGTGCAATAGCTATTGAAACAGCACTTTTTTCATCACCAATAATCAATCAACAAGATGATCTAATAATAAAAAATATGAGCAAAGCTGCATTAAAACTAGGTAAAATATTCTATTACTTTATTAAATTGAATAATAAGTTTCAGGTTGATTTTCTAATGATAAGATTCTCGAATAAATCCAGATGGAATAAAACTAATTATAACAGTTCAAGGTCGACTGGAGTCTGCTACTTCTCCTTGTATATAACCTATACAGACAATCGATTCATGTATTTAGATCTATTGGATAACCTCGAGATTAATAATCAAATGTTTTATCAAAAAAAGATCTTTCTGTTTAATTTACTTTGATAAGTAGTTGCCCTATTATCATACATTCAATGAACCTAAGAAATTATTGTAAACCATCATAAAAGATTCTTTTTTTTCTATATACTTCCTTAACTCATTATATGATATCAATGTAGATGTTTTATTAAAAACAAATTCTATTTCTTTTGATTAGAATTAAAAACATAGTTTCTATAGAAAATCAATCAAGTACAAACAAATTATTAATAATAATTAGTATTCTTTCTTTAGGTTATCATGCACAAGTTGCTTGTATATGTCAATTACTTTCTACACCTGATTATAATACAATATTTAAAACATTACAAGAAAATTATATGAATGATGATATTGATGATTATTACGAATGTATTTGGGATTTAGCACTGTTAGAAAGTTTAATTAATAATCTAAATACACGTGGATATGAAGATAAAAAAAGATTAGCTATTCGAATATGTAAACAAAAAGATTTAAATGGAAATAATACAGACGAAATACGTTTTCGAATGGTACGTGTAAAACGAAGACTATTACTCAAACAAATACTAGCTCATTATCTTTTACCACATTGTCGATTGTATCGATCACGAACAATGATTAAATCTCAGTATCAAGAAATCAAATTTGATTGAAAAAAAAAATAAAATAGAATTTTATAATAAAATGTATTTTTTTTTGTATTGTTGTTGTAATTAACTTAAGTTGATATATACATATAAACCGATACAATTCTATGAGTATCTATACTCTATACAATTGTAGAAAAATATACATAAGTTACGTGTGATATTTGTTATAGAAGCCGCAGAATAGAGCAAAAAAAATGTGACGAAGCCACGATCATTTGACATAAGAAAAAAAATAAACTCTTTCTTCTTTTTAATCCATCGTCTTATCTCAGACGATGTTGTAAAACGATGAAAAACAAACAAACGAAAATGAAACCTTTTACATTCGAATGATACCATCATTAACACATGCATTTACTTAAATATACAATCATTTCTTTTACTGATTTTAGTGTCTTTGTTTGTTGTGTTCTTTTCTCTCCCAATCTCTCTGTCTTCTGTTATTTTTTTTTCTTCTTAAAATCATTAAATATAATAAAAAAAAAACGAAGGAGAACGATTACTATTGTTAATAATTCAACTCTATGTTCTTTTGTTTGATATACTATATATTGTATCGTATATCAAACAAATAATCTGAGAGGACGAGAGAGAGAGAGAAAGTGAGAGCGACATAAGAAAAATCAGGAGAGAAACTAACGATTAACAGAACATTCGTGATATGATGTCTTAACTGCGTATCTATAAAATGACAATCGTAATCAATAAATAAGGTAAGTTCTGTATGTCACATGAAATAGATTGATAAAAAAAAAATTTTCCCATGCATAATCGATGTCTTTCTTTTTTATGATTGCACTTTTTTCCATTTTATATAAATGACGAGAAAAGAAAAGCAAGGAACATTTTGTCAGCTTCGACTGTTTTTTTACCTTGTTTTTTCTTCATCTTCTTCTTCTTCTTCTTTTACATATGAATAATTATATTTTTTATCATAAGCGAATAAGAAAATGATAAAAACTTGATTAAAAAACAATCAGAGTTTTTCATCTTGAACCAATCTATTTTTCTAACTAACTTAATAAATACATGTTTTCGTCTTATGAAATGTTTTTGTATTTTTTGTTTTACTCGGATTTTTTTTTTTATTGAACAAAATAAAAGGAAATCACAAGAGACAAGATGAAAGATATTTTACGCATTCGATGAACAGCGCCGAAAATTGATGTAATGGAATTTTGACTTTATTATCATTGTTTTTTTGTTCCTTTTTTGTTCGATGAGCTCTTTCTCTTTCTCTCTTACTTTATTTTTCTCTTCTTTCTTCATTGCTCTTTATATTCAATTTTTGTCGTTGCTCTTTCATCCTATAAAAAGAGAACAGAGAAACACATGAGACGAATTCGACTGTTCTTCTCATTGTGTCTCTATTAATACTTCTACTGATAGTGAACACTCTCTTGTCTCTTACATTTAACATAATAAAAAAAAAAGAAGAAGATAATCTTTCATCGTTAATACAGGTTTGACTGCATTAATCAAATAATGATGAGTTCGAATAAAGCCCGTCGCTATTTACAACATCATAAACAATATTCAATGGAATCACAAAATAATCATCAATCAACTAATTATTTATTAGTTGATGAATTATCATCACCATCACCACCGTCAGCTACTACATCACGGAAATTCTTTGGTAAATCTCAACAATCATCAATATTACCTATACCTCAAATTTGTGTCAATAACAATGATGATGATGACGATGACAATGGACATGTTAATATCCTTAATGAATTTGATCAAGTGTTAGACAATGAATCTAAACGTACATCCGTTTTACGTAAATTATCACTTAAACAAAATGATTCAATTGATTATATCGGTATACCAATAAATCAACAACGAAGTTTTTCATTTTCACTTGGTTCAAAACCAAATTTAGCAACAGAAAAACAAGATGATATTGATGTTGATGAACATACTAATCCATTACCATTTAAAACAATGAAACTATCGGCAACATCGAAGTCAACCTTGTCAAAAGAGACATTTTCACGTCTATTTCATTCATTAACATTTCGCTCTGGGAATCATTCAACGTCAAAATTAACCGTAGCAAAAACGGATTCAGAACATCTTTGTCTAACATGTCAAAATCATTCAAATCTTGATATAATACCTAAACATAAAAAACGTCCATCAATATTTGGTGTTTTTGCATCAAAACTTAATACACCACCCACGGAAAATTCATCGAATCGATGTTCATCATGTAAAAAATCTTTATCAAAATCAATTTCAAATAATAATGATGATAATCAACAGTTATCACCATCAAAAACTCTTCGTGATCAAAAACAATTATTTTTACATATTAAAAGACGTCAAAGTCTTCCATCATTATTTCATAATCTTTTGGAGTCATCATCTTCGACAGTGTTTAATCAAAATGTTATTGATAATATCAATCACGAACAGCAACAACATCAACTACAATCTTCAATATTATCACATTCAACAACTTCATTAACTGAATCAGATGATAATAATGATAATAATTCATTGAAACGACAACGTATCAATTATGATGATTCATCTCAACTAACTGAAAAGGTAAGTAAGTTAATCGGTTAAAGATATGCTTATAATTAGTCACAAGATGTTATTTGTCTACTAGCGCGGCACGCGCGCTTTCATTGTATACATACAACGAAGGTCAAGTGTTAATACGGTTGGTCTCCAATAGCAGAAAAAAAAAGCGAGAAAGTTTATTATTGTTTGACCCTGATACATATACGTAGATACTGTCGTCGAGACAGCAATAATGATGAGCGCCAACAGTATCGTTTTGTTATTGTTAATAATAGAGAGCATGGCGTCTGCAAGATTGAGAACAATGTTGGCAATGACATTTTCAGTGTTTAATGATATACCTAAAGTATAGTCATTATTACTGGTCAAGTCAGCCAGACAGAATGATTGAATGAATGCATATATGTGTTTTTTAGCTTGATGATAGTAGACATTGCATTGTATTACACATGCACATTTATAAGTACAAATGAGAATCACATCATTGATAGCTACTGACCTTTTTCTTTTTCATTCGTTCTCTTTCTCTTTCTCTCTCTCTCATGTCTCAATGGCATGAACTGATTGTTGAATCGTATTGATAATGATTACCCATTATTATTCATTCTCGTTCTGTCATATATATTTATCAACAATATTTGATTTTCTTTTGTCAATATACCGACTAATAATAGTGACATTCAAACTTGACCATTATTTTTCTTCTCATTGAGACGATCTAAAGATTGTTTATCATCCTATCACCTTTCAATTTACAAATCAATAGACTAAATACAAAATAAAACATATGCTAATTAAACTTTATTATAAAAATATAATCAAAAAAATGTTGATTTTCTTCGATTTATTTTTTTTTGAAAATCTGATTGTTGTGTGATAAGAACTCATTTTACATGTAGACCATTATATGGCACGTCCATCATTGCTATGAACGCCTTAATTTAATCATAATATTGTCTACACGCATGCATGTTTAAACATTAAAAAACGAAAAGCAAACAGCATCAATTTTTAATTCATATACTATTCGTTTTACTCTAATAAAGCAATAAACTCTCACTAAACACATGTCTATTTATTTGTTAATATCTACCTTTCATTTTCTTGTTCATGTCTTTGATTGATAGATTTCTTTGCCAACTGACCTTGTCTCTCTCATGAACGATAATCATGAGATAAAAAAAAAAGATTTTTGAGTATTTATTTTGTACATTTTCGATTATATTGAATTAAAATAGAATCCTTATTTGAAAGAATATATATAAGAAAAAAAAACGCTAAGCTAGTGTTATTTTAATTGAATTGAAGAAGATGAAATACAAACATTTGTAATAAAACTACCACACAAAAAAGAAAGATTTCATTTTTCAGAATAAAATATCCGAGCACGAGAAGAAGTGGAATAAAAAAATCTAGACAATAAGAAAAAAAATGGAATATCTTTTCTTTTTTTTTTTAGTGTGGAAATAAAGATGAAAATGACAATGAAATTATTCTTGACAATGGTAAGTGTGTTATAGAAAAAGAACCTTTTCGTCATTTTGTTTCTATTGAAATTTCTTTAGGCGAATCACATGATTTAAACAATATGAATAGTAACGATTTAACAACTGAAAATAACAATACTAATCAACAATTTTTACATCCTCCTGAGTAAGTTATTCTTGTTTTTGAAATATTAATTATGCGTTATTAGTAAATAGCAATTCTTCGCTTGTCTCGAATTCATAATTCAATAGAATATTTAGTAATAGTAAATCATATAGATGTCAAAAAAAAATATGTTTTTTTTATCTTAAAAACAAATCTTTTGTTCAAATTATCTTGTCTCTATTATCTAATCAATAAATAATTTTTTCATAATAAAAATCTTGGATATAATTGAAAGTGTAATTGTTTACTTGTCGACATCGATACGATTGTGATAGCGGATATAAAAAGAATTCATATTCTAATTAATCTTGCTTCTCTTTCTTTTATTCTCGTTGTCCACATCGACACTAAGTAAATAAGCTTCACTATTTGTATAACGATTGTTCACACCTCACATCATATGATGACGATGGTGAGAAGAGAAAACGAAAAAAGAAAAAAAAAGAAAATAATAATCTTTGCCTGATTTTCAATCTCATAGAAAATTCATCAATTTATAAATAAATTTTATCGATTTTCCATGTCAATAACAGATTTAATACAGCGAAGGTTTGCAAATTAATTTCAAATATTTTATTTTCTCATTAATAAAAAAAAAAAACAAAAGAAAATTTATATTTTCCTTTCTAGACATAAAACTCGAAGCTTATTAACTAATGTTTTTCGTACACGACGATCAAATCTTACATTAGATTCAAATGAAGTACAAATTCTTTTTTTTTTCATCTTCATCTTAATTTTATTTAAATAGCCTAATATGGTTGGTAAACAATTTAGTGTTTCAGTTCTTAATCTCGCAACATCAAGAAGTTCAAGTCGACGAAATAGTGCAATAGCAACAATTAATGAATTAACACTTGATCAACGAAAACATGCATTATCAGAAGAAAATTTACCATCGATGGTATGTTTATTGATTGAGAAAGATTTTGTAAATATATGAAACCTTCGATTTGATTTGCGTTTATACGGAGAGTTTATTTATTTGTAAATGAGTGCTTATTATGAAGGACAGATTAGAAATGTGTGTTTGGGTAGACGGAAAAAATTTGATTGAAAGAAAGAAGGATTTGAATAAATGTGGAGACAACTAGTAATGCAAATTGAATATAGTCGATATGTGAGGAACATTTGACCTTGATAATAATTGCGTCTATCTCTATTTTAGGATAATACATACATTTATTTTACTGATATTAATGGACAAAATTTTAAAGAAAAACTCAAATATTCAACTACATCTGAAAATACAACATTGAGGTAATTAAAAAAAAGCCGACATATATATATTATTTTTCTTTCATTATTTTTTTGCTTTATAGAGAAATGTTGGTAAAACTCTTTGAAAAACATAATCTATCAATTGAAACATATAATATTTGTTTACGAAGCGCACCTACACTACCATTGTCCTTGGATCAACCAGTCAAACATGTTCTCCTGAACGATCTTGTTGTTACAGGTATAAAAGAGGAGAAGAAGAAAAAAAACGCGCGTGAAGCCATTCGGGTGATTATGTCATGTTGCTTTTCCTTTCTAATTAACGATAAAACCTTTTTTTGTCGTTCCCTTCAAAAAAAATCACTTGGCATACACTCTTGAAATGTCTGTATATATATACAATGATGTAACATAACGAATAATAATCTTGATATTTTATCGCTGCTGTTACTGTCCGAATTTACAGTTATTCCGTGATTTAGATAAACCAAAAAAAAAAAGAAGTCGAAAAAAAAATATATCATTTGATTAGATCAATTGATAAAAATTCTTTTTTTTTTATCAATCATGCATAGAGAAAGTCTATTTAAGGCAGAAGAAAAAAAAAAGTTACTTATCATTTTTTTGTTGTTATTGTCCTATATACGCCTTATTACATAATTCTCTTTTTCTTCGATTAGCATTTATTGCCTCTTTCATTTATTGTACATAAGAAAAAAAAACTCTAACATACTATCGTTTATATGAAAAATGACTGATGAAATACCATATCGTCGTATATCTATCTGTCGACAATTATCTGATGTTTTAAAATCTAAACGTAAATCCTATAATGAATCACATTCATCAACATCAAAATTTTCTTGGAATTGTACATTAAGTACAATTGATTCACCCATAAATGAACAATCGAATATATCATTTGATGATCCAGTAGTTAATGGTCGTTTAATTAAACAAAAAAGTATTAGTTATGATGATGTTGTTTTTCTCGCATCGGAACAAAATATAACAACTAATCAAACAAAACAAAATGGTGGTGTTTTTTTCTTATTTAAAACAAATAGATTATAGAATTTTTTTATTTTAAAAATGTTTGTTTTTTTTTTAAATTTAGAAATAAACAATCGAGCATTGGCTAAAACATCTGCTGGTAGAGAAAGAAAAGAAAAACGTAATTCAACAGGTTCAGCAGTTTTACCATCGGTAAGTGATTAGAGTCAATTAGTATCTATAGACATATATGTATAAATATGTAACTATAAAATAGTAGATAAACACTTGACAGTCGTTAACAGGCTTGCTAGGAATAAGATATACACCTGTTTGTCATCGTCAAAATCAAGGAAAAGAATAAAAAGTGTATTAAGTGATGTGTATGATTGATATCATATTATTAGTTTTCTTTTTCTTTTATCATTGATAATACTAGAACCCGAAGAAAAAAATGTGACCTTCTCATCATGGCGTATAGACATAGGGAAAAAGACGCAATAAAGCTATGTCTCGTCTCGATTTTCACATTAATAGATACTTTTGATTATAGACGTTAAGCAGAGAGGAAAATCTTATTGCTTACTGTCAACAAATATATTTGGGTTCTTGTCTGTTTTATTTTCATATGTCTCAAGTTTCGAAGATTAGCCTCATTTACAGTAAGCTGCTATGCGGTATCCATAATCCTTCAAAAATACTTTCTCGTCGTCTATTATTGTTATTTTTCGGTTCCGGTATCGTTAAAAACAAATCTTGTCAGTGCATGAAACAAATCAATCTATGAAAAACATAAATATTTTTGAAAATAATCTTCTTTTTAATATTTTCTCGTTTTAGAATTCCAAATCATCATCAAAACGTTTATCAACACATTGTATGATGTTAGATAATGATGATAATCAAGATTCGAAATCATCTAATCGAACAACTAAAATTAGTCGATCAAGTATATTTACAAGTAGTATATTTACACGAGTAAGAATTGCAATTTTTTTTTTGTACAATAGATTTATTGATATAAATTTCTATATAAAAGGATGCAACTGATTTATCAGAACGTTCGGAAAGTAATCTTTCATTTGTTCGTCGAAAATGTGATGAATGGTTAACACATGGTTTACCCAAATTAGCTCAACTACAATGTTCTATTGATGAATGTGATTTAATCATTGAAAAAGAATGGCAACCATTTTTAACTGAACAAGCTCGAGCAGTAAATCATTTTAAATATTTTATAGAATCGATCTAAAATCATTAAAAAAACAATAGAAAATCTTAAGTGAATATATCTAGATCTAGGGTAACTGAACGCAAAAGGCTTTGTGAATTCGAGGCCACTACATGTGTTTCCGAAGCATTTCAAATATAGTATTTATTTTATTGTATAGTTGTATCATGGCAATGATAAATTTTGAAAAGTTCTTTTCTTTCTGTTAATAAGCTAATTGACAGGAAGAAGACGTGAGTTCCGTTTTGTCTTAAATATTCTATTCTGTAGAGAATAAAAGATAGGATAGTTCATATAATACTGAATTTGAAACTTTTCTCTTTCTCATCATGATAACATATGCATTATTGTAAAACAGGCCTTCTTAAAAAAGTCATCTTAACCCAACTTTATTTGTTAGATATATGATAAAATACAAGATGACCTAACTTTTATGAGTTATTAGTATTGGCCTTAAGTTTAAAGATTTACTAAAAAAATTCTAGCACTTGTATTTAAATTTGATTTGTAAATAATACTTAATAATATAAAGTATTGGAATATATTTTGACATCTATTATGATTTTATATGTTTAGCTTATGTCTGAGGCAACTAAACTTCAACAAGAAGCAATCTATGAGCTATTATCAACAGAAGTTTCTTATATACGTCAGATTCTAACCATGACTGATATACTTATGACAAGTATTAGTATATTAAAATCATCACAACGTGATGGTATATTCAATGATATTGATATGGAAAAATTATTTTCAAATATACAAGATGTACTTCATGGAAATTTATTATTTTGGAAAGAAATTTTATTACCAGTTAAAGTTAAACTTAAACAAAATGGTTTACCAATGAATCCGTCAGATTTTAAAAATGGATTTATTAATGTAAAATTTTACTTTTTTCGATTCATTTTTAAGAGTAATTTATTTATTTTTTTTTTGTTCATAGTTTGATGTTTATTTCAAACCATATTTGAATTATGTACTTGATCAAAAAACTAGTGCAGAATATTTTAAACAAAAATTGTCTCGTGATGAGTTATTTCAATATTTAATTAGTGTAAGATAAAATTTTATTAATGTAATAAGAAATGAAATGAAATTTTTTCTTTTTAGTGGATAGAAGGAAATTTTACTAATCGTTTATCATTTTCTGATTTAACTATTAAACCATTACAACGATTAACTCGATATAAATTATTGCTTGAAGCTATACAAAAGAAAACACATGATACTCAACAAAAAAATGATTTACATGAAATGGTAAAGCATAAATAAATTCAATTGATTATATAGGAAAATTAAGAGAGTAAATTGTACAGTTTCAAGATCAAAACAAAAATAGATACTTTGATGCATCATCAGGAACAAAAATCGATTACGTTTTCTTATTAAATCTGAAAGTGTGATGTTTTTATTTTAAGATCTAGATTATTGCATCATCTGTGTATCGTATGATTCTTGTTGAAGTCTGAGAAATCTCAAGAACTAGTTCAGTTAACAGAGTCAGCTCTTGTTGTCGTAATTATCTTCTGAACAAATAGAAATAAACTTAAGTAACATTGACTATGCTCAGATAGTTTTATGACTATTGTATTAGTAACCGGGTACGAATTAAATGATCAGTTGTTTTTCTTATAACGTGGTTAGTAGTTTTGATCAGTAAATAAATCCTTTCTGAGCAGTAAATAACAGCGAATGTCAGTAATCACGATCAGAGTGTGGGTGTGGATGTGCCTGTAGATGTGAGCGTCCATCTCTTATCCACCCACACCCAGTTTAAATTTTTTACTGATAATTCACAATAAAACTACTGATCATTTTGAATAAAAAACTGACCATTTAATTTGTACCCTTAGTAAACTATTGAAAATGGTAATCAACTGATAAAATGATTATCTAAGTTAACATCTGGTATCTCAAACATTTGACAATATATATATATTAATTTAGATTCAAAAAGTTGCAACATTTGTCAATCGAGTTAATTCAAAATTACATAATCAAGAACAAGAAGAACGTATTCGTCAGATAAGTGATCGTATAGGTCCATATGAATATGTTTCTGCACCACCAGAACTTACTTCTGTATGTATTTACTTTTTTTTGTTCCTAATTTTTATTTATTTTATTATTCTATTTAAAAGATCCTTCAGGAGTATAATCGTGATTCAACATCGAATCGTTTAGATCTTCTTCAAGATATGCCATTATATGTTCGAGGTCATCGTCGTCAGATTATTCAACAAGGTCCAATGAAAATGAAAGATTCAAAAAATAGTCAAGATGTTTATTGTTATCTTTTTACCGATATGTTTCTTATCACCAAAGGTGGAAAACGAAGTGGCTCAACAAATTCTCCATCATTACATAATGATAATCAATCAAATCGTTCAGCATCCAATATATCAAATAAAATTCTTAAACCACCAATACGTATAGATCGTTTAGATGTTCGAGAATATGATCGTCGTGGTGGAAATAGCACCAATACTGAACTAAATACTGTATGTTTTTAAATTAAAATAAGATTCAAACTTGTTGATTTCATTTATTTATTTTTTAGGCTTCAATTGTTGCTTTAATTTTTTCTGAATATAATTTAATTGAAAGTGCATATTTATTTCAAACAAATTTAAGTAAACAATGGATAGAAAATATTCGTACAACAAAAACAAATTTTCAATCATTAATGGAAGAATCAAAATTAAAATTTCAAACTTTAAATTCATCAACCAATTCTTCAGTATCAACAATTGTAAAACAGGAATCATTATCATCTCCATCATCACCATCCATTGACTTACCTATTTTAAATGTTGAAAATTCCAATTCTTCAAATGATAATACTCCTCGACGTTCATCAAAAGTTGAATCTGATGTATTTAAAATTGTTGAACAAACACGAAGAAATTCTCGTACAGATCGAAAAAATTTTGGTCGATATTTTACAGCTGATGGTACAAGTACACATGAAACCAATTCATCAACAACTCCAATTAAACAAATATCATCATCATCAGTAACAATTCTTAAACGTATGTCATGGAATAATGAACAATCAAGTGAAAAAACAGATTCATCATTAATAACCAATTCATTTCGCAGTGTACATAGTTCAAGTGGTGTCAGTTCAACAGGATCATTTTTATTTAGTACTGATGAAGATTCATCATTAACAACAACATCATCCTCAATACCGTCAATTGTACCTTCAATAAAAAATGAAGAATTTGATGGTCAAACTTCAATATCAACTGTTATTGGAATCGATGATCAAACACGACAAAATCTTTTACATCAAGAACGAAATGTAACTTCAGAAGATTGTCTTGACAATAAAAATAGTCAACAATCATTTACTCAATTATCATCATCGAGTACAAGTACATTAACATTAAATAATCAAACAATATTAGGTAAGATATATATTTTAATTACTTAGCAAAAAATATCAAGTGCTTCGATATAACAGAAAATTAGATCGTTCTTTTAACCCTAATAGTACCAAGTCTATTAATATAAATTTATGTTTAGAATCTACATCATCTGTGACTGGTCATATAACTTCACCGGAATCTGTTTTTCGTCGAACTCCATTTGCAAGTGTAAAAAAACGTAATCAAACTCATCGTTTACCATATCATCAACAGCTAGGACATCGTCGACATCGAATATTTGATGAAAATGATATACAATCATCAACACATACAATTATATATGATTCACCAAAAGCATTTCATGAACAAAAATTAATTCGAACAATACATTCATTAGATGATAATCCATTATTTATTACTAGTGGACATGAAAGTGATTATGATAATAATCGATCAACAACTATTCAAATCCCGGTGAATAATTTTTTTCATTCGAATGATTTATTACGTACAGATGATCTTTTATTGGGTGATCAAAATGAAATTACACTTCATAATGATACTCATATTGAAAATATTAACAATCAACAGTCAGATATTATTAGAATAACATCAACAAATTCTTCTAATAAAACTAATATACCAACATTAAATGATAGTACATCGACATCAACAAATCATCTAGCATATCGTAAAGATTCATTAACATCAAGACGATTAATTGATATTCGAAGTCATTTATTATTAAATACAACACTTGATGCAACGTAAGTCTTTTCTATTAACAAAAAGTTTTTCCATAATATCTTATTTCATTATATATTTAGGGAAGTATAGCAATTAAATGGATTATTCTTCGTCTTCTTCTTTTTCTTTTCTTTTTCTCTCTCTCTCTTTCTATATATATATTTTTCGTTTGTTTTCATTGTAAAAATTTTTGCCTGTGTGCGACATACAAATAAAACAGAACAGATTCTTTTGTATTAATAATATTAATTTATAACTTCAAATAACATAAGACAACTAAAAAATCAATTGTTTCAGGATGACTAGCAACATTACTATCAAAACTGTTTAAGAAATATGTGAAATGTACTAATCATCGATTGAAAAAAGTGAATATCATATTCTTAAGACAATTAGTTGATTTTGTTGAAAGAGCATCATTCAAATATTTAGGATTTTGAGTGGATCTGGAAGGTTGTTAAGTTTTTTGTATGAGCATTTTTTCTTGTTTATAGAAATTAGAAAAAGTTCTACAGAAATGATTAATTTAATGGACATCGACTAAAAACTTTTTATTCAATATTTAACATCCTTTCATTATTAATATTATTCTTCTGTTTAGTTTTCTGGATCATACTATATTTTATAAATATTCGATATAATCAATGGCCATTTAAAAGTGAAAATACAATAGACACGTTAATTATCATATTTCAAAGCTTTTTAGATGAATATAGAATGCTTAAGGATCATTTTGTAAACTGTCCATTTTTTTCTCCTATCATTTGTAATAGTACAAACAAATATAATAATTTAAGGTGTGTATGTGCAACGAATATAATACTCATGCCACATCCACACCCTTCAAAGATTGAAATAAAACGTTTTACCTTGCAGATTTTTGATAATAATACAAATGACTTATGTATTCAAAATTTCATAGAAATCAAATTTTGAAATATTTCAAATAAACATTTAAATGATCGATCTAATTATATTTATATCAATGTAATGCTGAATAATATTTACAGTTATATAATTTCCTCCAATCATACAAGCAACTTGATTCAATAAAAATATTTTATCTGTTATAGATTATTCTCGTTTAAAAAATCTTTTCTGTTATTTACTTAAAATCAAAATATAACATAATATTGATAAGATGAGTTTTTTTGTTTCAAATTGCTGTAGTAATTGAACTATAGGAATGGTAGATGCCTAAGAGATATAATTATGTAAGTAGGTTATATTTCCATTTTTTTGCTTGAAATTGATATTTTTTCTTGGGAGAAGAAGAGGGAATAACTCTTAAGAAAAAGAAATAAAAAAAAATAGTAAATTAAAAGAAGTTCATAAATCATTGCTGTTTAGTTGATTCATTTAAGAACATCGTCGACGTATTGTTTATTTTATATGAATGTTAACAAAATTTCAATAATTAACACTACTGAAACACAAAATTGTGTTTGATGACCTTCTTTTAGTATGAGTTTGTGTTTATAACTAAAATACATGAAGGCATCAAACCATAACTTTCCTTATTTATTATTATTTGATAGTATTTCGAAAAATTTGTTTTTGCTCATTAGTTTTTCGATGATGTTTCACTTAATGCAATTCATTGAGAAATACATAGATATAACAGACTGATCTAATCGATAATTTAATCATCTTTTCATTTATTATCACACATAACAAATGGCTTTTGCTTTTATAATTATATTCTTAATTTTGATAAATCATAAATTTAAGTAATTTGAGTTAGTTATAGAACTGTTTCTACTAACTTATGCATATCAAGGATTTTTTGTAAAAACTCTACAAGAAAAAACTTCTTTAGAACTGTTTGTATGAAAGATATCATTTGACTAAAAAGGTGATTCATCAAATCTAGAACATCCCTTTTCTTTTTTTTTTTTCTAGAACTTTGTAATGGATATGACCCGATCATTTCACAGTTACTGTCAAAATATATTTTCTATTATTTCGGAGAATTAATTAAGTTCTTTGATTTTGTATTGTATGTAGATATAAGAAGAAATCTCCGATATTTAAATCAATAGTATAAGTTTTCTTCTTTCATCGTCTATAGTGATGCTCATTTACCGGTATCTATATATTTTTGTTATTCTGGATCAAATTCAACGAGCGGTAAACTGAAAGTAACTAAAAAGTGTTTTCCTAATTATTGTTGTGTTTGTAATGAATACTTACTTACTTATTCATTTCTTTTATTTTTTTTGTAGCATTTGATTTTGAAAATATAATTAGAAACTGTTACTTAATATGTTGTTAAATAAGTGAGAAATAGAAAAAGAGAGAAAGACTAACTACTAGTATAGCATTTGTGTTTTCTTAATATTCAAGAACATCACAATATTTTACTGTTCATTTTGAAATCAGATTGAGACAATGGTTGATTTTAACAAACGATCGTTTTGGAATTTTACATTAAAAGATATATTAGCTATTATAAGTTCAGTCGCGATTCCCATAGCTCTTGCTATTTATACTTCAATTAGCTCTGAACAACAAAAACAACAAGCTGAGAAAAAACAGCAGTTTGATTTTGAACAATCAAGAGAATTAAGACAACAATCAATTTATGATGGATTTTTAAATAATACTTATAAATTAGATAAAGATGGTTATCTCAATGACACAAGAAATCCATGGGCATTTGCAAATGCATATTATCGTGCTGCTCATCGTCAATGGGATACAGTACGTAAAGCAGATGTTATACAATTTCTTAAAGAAAAACAACTAATTGGCAGAAATAATTGTACTAATGGATGTAGAACAACAAAACTAGATGATATAATTCGTTTAAATGAGTTAAATTTTGATAAGGTACATTTAGCAAGTGAAACTGGTATATTAAATAAATTGAATTTACAATGCATTTCTTTTGATCAGGTATCAATGTCAAATGTAATATTTTCATTTGCTAGTTTAAATGGTGCATCATTTGATGGAGCACAGTTAGATAAGGTGAAATTTGATGGTTCATCTTTACTTTGTGTTAGTTTCAATGGTGTAAATCTATCGGGAGCAGATTTTGGAGACTCAAATCTGACAGGTGCACACTTTTCAAACAGTGATTTGTCAGGAGCTAAAATAACGGAAGATCAAATAAAACAGGCAACGTTTGATAATGTAACTATGCCAAACGGAAAGAAGAGTGAAACTACAATCTCAACGACAACAAAAAAACCTGTAACACAAACAACAACAATAATAAAACCAAAAATGTCCACAGCATCATCATCATTAATCTCAACAACATCACCGATAACAACGTCATCATCATTAACAACAACGGCATCATTGTCACCAATGTCCACTACAACAAAAACAGCAACATCATCATCATCAACTACATCACGAACAACAATAACATCATCACCTTCCACAACAGAAGCAACATCAACAATAACATCATCATCAACAGCCGAAGCAACATCATTAATAGCAGAAGCAGCAGCAGCAACAACATCATCATTGAAAGAACCGACATCATTCACGGCAGCAGCAACATCATCAACAGAAGAAACAACGACAGCAATACCTAGTGAGTACTATGTTAAATCATTTGTAGTGACTCAAAAGACGATTGCTAGAGGTGAGGATATCTAAAAGCTTTGATTTTGAATGATAAATGATCGTCATCTAAATACACAACATTAGGGAACATTTTTTATCAGAGGTCGAAATAGTGCCTGTTTTTGATGACTTGATTTAATCTACACGTGGATATTCTTGTACTGCCCAACAGTATCAGATGAAAATATTGTTGATAAAAAGGTTCAATTAATCATTAGTGTACTCATTTTCGGTTCCCCTTAATAACGCGGAAAGTAAAAATGTCGAAAATAAAATTGCCGAATAGTAGAAATATCGAGGTGTGAGTATGAGTATCAGAGTAAAGTTAATGTAGTAACCATACCCACACCCACACATCAACACCCTCAAGATGCTTTCACTCAAATTCCAAGATTCGATCATTATCCATCATAACTGAATTGTAAAACAGCGATTAAATTATGTCAGTTTGCAACATCGGTAGAACTCGAAAAATATCAATGAATTTGTTTATAACATATTTTTCATTAATTTGATTTAACATTTCGTAGTGCATCTTAGCTTAATCACGAAAACAAAGAGAAGTGTATTGAAGGTTCGAAATCATTTAATCTGTCCTCAATAGATAGATAGTTTATGCACATGAGAGATTCGAAGTCATTTTAAGAACAACATTTTCTGTTCACTTTTCCGCCTTATCTAGAATGGACAACCACAGGAAAAATGAGTGTCGCACGATTTTGGCACACAGCATCCACATTAGCAAATGGATTAGTATTAGTTACTAGTGGATCCAACGGTATTACTG
>CAJNOI010000020.1:31004-41299 GCA_905250115.1 Adineta steineri | reverse complement strand
ACATCAACAACATCCACAACAACGACCACTTCAAAAACAACATCAACATCTACCACGACAACAACTACAAAAACAACAACAACATCCACCACAACAACAACTTCAAAAACAACAACAATATCCACAACAGCGACAACAACAGTGATACCGAGTGAGTACTATGATAAATTATTTGTAATGACTCAAATAATGATTAATAGAAGTGACGATATTTAAAAGTTTTGATTTTAATTATTGAATAATCCTCATCTAAATAGAGAACGTTACCTATAGGAAGTCTAAATAGTGCCAGCGTTTGATGATTTCATTTGATCTACATTCATTTAAGTACTGAATATTCTTGCCCTGCCCAACAGTATTAGTCGAAAATGACACTGATAAAAATACCAGTCATCATCATCATCAATTAATCCTTAGTGTACTGATTTTCTCATGAGAATAATGCGAAAACTATATTCTCTTACACACACTCACATCTTCATTAACATTCATTTCAAAGAACAGAAACGAAGTTGTTTATAAAATATTTTTCACGAATTTGCTCTGACATGTCATAAGAGATCTTATCATAATCATAAAAACAAAGAGAAGTTTATTGGAGGCTTGATATCATTTAATTTGTCATCAATAGATAGACAGCTTATGCACATGAAAGATTCGAAGTTACTTTAAGAACAACATTTTTTTCTCATTTTTTTGCCTTATTTAGAATGGACACAATGGACAATCACAGGAAGCATGAGTGTTGAACGACAATATCACACAGCATCCACATTAACAAATGGATCAGTATTAGTTGCTGGTGGAATGGACAACAACGGTGATTATCTTAATAGTGCTGAATTGTACAATCCATCAACAGGCACTTGGACAATCACAGGAAGTATGAATTTCGCACGAGAAGGACACACAGCATCCACATTAGCAAATGGATCCGTATTAGTTACTGGTGGAAATGACGGTAGTGGCTGTCTTAATAGTGCTGAATTGTACAATCCATTAACAGGCACTTGGACTATTACAGGAAGCATGAATGACGGGCGAAGTTATCACACAGCATCGACATTAGCAAATGGAAAAGTATTAGTTGCTAGTGGATCCGACGGCAGCCCTAATTCTCTTAATAGTGCTGAATTGTACAATCCATCAACAGGCGCTTGGACAATTACAGGAAGCATGAATGTCGCACGAGAAGGACACACATCGTCCACATTAGCAAATGGATCAGTATTAGTTACTGGTGGAAACGACGGCAGTAATTCGGTTATTAATGCTGAATTGTACAATCTATCAACAGACACTTGGACAATCACAGGAAGCATGAATATCGGGCGAAGTGGTCACACAGCATCCACATTAGCAAATGGAAAAGTATTAGTTACTGGTGGTGGAGACTTCAGCGTTGGTGCTACTTTTAATAGTGCTGAATTATACAACCCATCAACAGGCACTTGGACAACCACAGGAAGCATGAGTATTGTACGACAAAGTCACACAGCATCCAGATTAGTAAATGGATCAGTATTAGTTACTGGTGGACAGGACAACAACTATAATTCTCTTAATAGTGCTGAATTGTACAATCTCTCAACAGGTAATTGGACAACTACAGCAAACATGAATGTCGGACGATATGGTCACATAGCATCCATATTAGCAAATGCACAAGTATTAGTTACTGGTGGATGTAGCAATGTTGGTCTCAATAGCGCTGAGCTATATTAATCAGTATAGACAGAATGACATTTTCTTTTTTGAATTTAACCATAATTTTTTTTATATATAATCCAACTATTTAATCATTCACATTGCTTAATAAATTATCATCCACCGAATAATATATGAGTCGCAATAATATATTAAAGCTATATTGAATGATGGTTGTTAAAAAAGGATCATTATTAGTACAACAGAATGAATCTTTCATTGAAGAAGAATGGATATAAATAGAGATGCTGTTGAGTATTCTCTTTTTATCTACACTCACGTCCATCCTCACACCATACCCACCCTATTTCTTCGACAATCAAAATTGAAAAACGAACGATTTTAAACACATTTTCACTATTATTTTTAAAGAAATTTCTTTTCTTTTTTTCTTCGTTTGACAAAAGCGTTTGAGAAATTTCTGAAGAAAATCTTTCTCAGATAATTTCAATTTGAACAGTTTTTTCATCAATAAAAATTTGTTTTTCTTTTTAGAAGAAAAAAGATTTTGTTGACTTTTTTGTTGGGAAAATGTCGAAATCAATTCAAAGAAAAATATTTTCTTTTCAACACTCTATTGAACATTTTCACTCAAAATTAACAAAATGAATCTCTTCGTTGAAAACGATTTTTCAATAAAAGAATTGTTATTTATTATATCGATGACGATTATCGAATTGATCAAAACTTCTTTGCAAAGAAAAGAAAATTGTTTTAATTGATTTTGTAAAAGAAATAAAGTCGATTACTTAGTGTAATCAATATTCGCAAGAATGGAAATAAAAATGAGTTTCCTTTTTTGAAATATTTATTTAGTTCTTATTAGAAAATGAAACTGGTAAAGATTCTGCACATTTCTTATAAATAAAAAAGAGAATTCGATAAAGAATGAAATTGAAATGCATACTTATTCATTTCAATTTTTTTAAATAAATCAAAAATATTTGATTCGAAAAAATGAAATGATTTGATGTTTTGTCAATATTCTATATAATTAAAGATTTCTTTCGAAAAAATTTCTCAATATAACCAATCCGATCGTTATTTCAACTGTTATTCTTTGATTTTTAATTAGAAATAAGAACGCTAATGATAAAATTTTCTCATCTATATTCATTGACAGTTGAAATATTTTTCTATTATTGATCGTGTTTTAGTTGAATAATCGATTATAAAAATGCGAGAAGAAATCTAATGAAAAGCTTAATTTTATTTAGTTTTATATTAAATAATTTATTTTCTATGTCAGATAAAAATTTGTAACCTTTTCGATCATCAACATAAACATATAACAAACATAAACATATAACAAACATAAAAATATAACACGATCATAAACGTCAGAAATCAAGTTTTTAGTTCGACTTTTTTCTAATTTATAAGAAAAATAAACTAATTTAAAAACAACTAAATTTTCTTTTTCATTTAAAATATCAAAATTATATACAAATTCGTGCATTATTATCAAAACAGTAGAACTAAAAATTTGATTTCTGTTATTAATGGTCGTGTTATATGATCACGATGTATATATTCTCTTTCTAGTAGAGAAGAGTCTTACACGCATAAATTCTCTGCTTGTTTGTGTGTCCGCAATTCACTGATTTTATTTTCCATAAAGCTCGACGAAACGTGATCGAGAGTGAGTAATTCAAATATGAAGTTAGTTTTTTTAGATTTTTTCTATAAAAAAAAGTTTTTTTACAAAAAAAACAATTAATTTTTTTAATTCTTAAGTTAGTTTTCTGTTGCATTGAGACGTATTTTGTATGTCGTTGGAGCTCAACAGATTATAAGGTAGGAAATATATTACGGACATCGGTTTCGAATAATGGTGACGCTGTTCTCTCCGCTGAGCGTCACTGCTAAATCTAGTTTCGTATCGTTGTCGAAATCACCTGCTACAAGATTGGTCGGACGAGAGCCAACTATATACGTAGTTTGATTCTGAAACGCTCCTTTTCCGTCTCCAAGCAGCACGCTGATACTGTTGTCTAGTTCGTTCACTACTGCTAAATCCAGCTTACCATCATTGTTAAAATCAACTGCTGAAACACCGTATGGATGAGAACCAACTGCATACGTAGTTTGATTCTGGAAATTTCCATCTCCTTCGTTGAGTAGCACGCTTATGGTTTTGTCATCAGAGTTAACTACTACTAGATCTAGTTTTTTATCATTATTAAAATCAGCAGATGCGATTGTAATTGGTCTGAGGCCAACTATATACGTAATTTGATTCTGGAAACTTCCATTTTGATTACCCAGCAGCACGCTTATGGTGTTGTCATTGGTGTTGCATACTGCCAGATCTAGTTTACTATCGTTATTGAAATCAGATGCTGTAATACCATAAGGATGAGAACCGACTGTTGATGTAATTTGATTCTGAAAACTTCCATCTTGATTAGCAAGCAGCACACCTATGGTATTGTCATCAGTGTTACTCACTACTAGATCTAGTTTATTATCATTATTGAAATGGCCTGTTGTGACAGAGAATGGGCTAGTACCAACTGTATACGTAACTTGATTTTGAAATATTCCATTGCTATAGTTAAGAAATATGCTAATGCTATTATCACCACCGTTGACTACCACTATATCCGATTTACTATCATCATTGAAATCACCGACTGCGAGAGTTGTTGGAAGGTGACCAGTCGCATATGTTGTTTGACTTTGATACGACCCATGTCCGTCGGTGAGTAGCACGCTGATGGTGTTATCCTGTGCATTCGTTACTGCTAGGTCCAATTTAGTATGATTGTTGAAATTACCTATGACTATAAAGAGGGGCGCAGAGCCAACTGTATATTTTATTTGATTTGAAAAGGTTCCATCTGCGTTTCCGAAAAGCAGATTAATGACGTTATTATCCATATCGGCTACAGCTAGATCCAATTTACAGTCTTTATTGAAATCAGCTGTTGTAACTGAAAACGGAATGAAGCCAAGTATATACGTAATTGGACTTTCAAATTCTCCATTCCCATTGCCCAGAAATATACTGATACTGCGATCACCACCGTTGGCCACCATTAAATCCGACTTTCTATCATTATTGTAATCACCTACTGAGATATATGTTGGAGTATTACCAGTGGAATATATTGTTTGATTTCGAAAATTTCCATCCCCGTTACCAAGTAGCACGCTAATAGTATTGTCCAGTTGGTTAACTACTGCTAAATCCAAAATACTATCATTGTTGAAGTCAGCAGCTGAGACAGTTGATGGTTGGGAGCCAACTATATATCTAGTTTCATTTTGAAACGTCGCATTACCGTTTCCAAGTATTACGGTGATGCTATCGTCTTCAGAATTGTCCATTACTAGATCTAATTTACCATCATTATTAAAGTCACCAACAACAATAGACATCGAACGGAAATCAACATTATAAGTAATCTGATTTTCAAAACTCCCATTGCCGATTCCGAGTAGCAAGCTTATGCTGCTATCATCATAGTGGGTTACTACTAAATCTAGCTTATTATCATTATTGAAATCGCCTACAGCAATAGATGCGGGTGAAGTGCCAACTGTATAAGTCATTTGATCTCGAAAACTTCCGTCACCGTTCCCCAAAAGCACGCTGATAGTATCGTCATTAAAATTGGCTACTACTAGATCAGATTTACTATCATTGTTGAAATCCCCTTCTGTAACAGCGGATAAACCTTCGCCAACTGCATATGTCATTTGACTTTGAAACTCTCCATTTCCATTGTTGAGAAATATGCTGATACTGGTTTCATGCGCATTAAACACTACTAGATCCGGGTTGCCATTATTGTTGAAATCTCCCGTGGATACAAATAGTGGACTACCACCAGTGAATAATCTGTTACTTGGACCAAACGGTGTTTGACAAATAACTTCTAAAGATAGATAAATGTCAAAATGATACTATGTTTTGTTGCTGAAATCGATTGATCATAAGATTCTATTATGAAATGACACAAGCGACGAATTTTAGAAGTCGGAATAATGCTTTACTTGTTTTCTTATATAATCAACTTGATAAACTCGCTCATACCTGAAGTTAAATAAACATGTAGACTTTGTTGAATATTGACATCTGTGACGTCTTAAACTCGATATAAATAAAATGTTTGACAGAAATTGCGCTGTCGGAAAAAAGAATAACAAAATCGGATTTTACATTTGCAATCACGCAAAAAAGAATTAAACTAGAGATTACTCTCATAAAAAGTTTTAGATGTTTATCAGAAGCAGGATTAATTCGTTTTTTTTGTAGACCAAACTGAGAAATCTCGAACTGAACCATCTTGGGGGTGTGGGTGTAGCAGCAGTGGACCATTGAAGACGTCGATCGAGAAACTGTTCCACTTTAAGAAGAAATAGTTTACCCCAACAAAAGCAACACGTTAAGGAAAAATGGAAAACACGAAACCGACATATATTCAATGAATTATTCGATACTCTACCTTTATACACCGCAAAGAGAAATCCTTTTTATTTTAAACAGACATCAAACAAACCTGAATATATACGAATTCAATATCTAAATCAATAGGATATCCATATTTTCATTTCGAGAAAAATCCTTTTTTCAAGTTCCATTTTTCCTTATGAGTGGAGATATGGATAAACCATTTCATATTATTATTCATCCATTTCTACTGGTAAAAAACCAGATCGCCTTGAATATCTTCCGTGAGCGAACATATAAATTATTTGTTCCCCATTCTTTCATGTATATGATTATATAGTATTTTTTTACTTTCCCTCACATATACTATCTATATGCTATTTTTCTTTATCCCTTTGTATATAATCGTACGGGATTTTCTCCTTTACTTTTACATCAATGTTCGTATGGTAATTTTCCTTTCGTTATCTTCATGCGTTCTTCTTCTATTCTTTCAACTATTTTCAAGTGATGAACTAAATCATATCACTTAAGTAATATTCGTAGAATATGTTCTATTACAAGCAATGAGAATAATCAAAGTAACCATTCCCTGTCCACTGAATATTTGCATTTTATCCCGATACAAAACTATTATTCCGCTTCCAAAACTACTATCTTCTTATACAACTAACGATAACACAAACATCTCCTTATAATGAAAAATAGAATCATCCATATCTCTATTTTCTTTCTTTCATTTCTCCTTATGAGTGGAGATATGAATAAACCATTTTCTATTATAATTTATTCATTTCTGCTGATAAAAAACCAAATCTGCTAGAATATCCCCTTGACTTTATGTGGGTAAAGGATTTCTCGTTGAATTGGAACAGTTTCTCTCTTTTAAGAGATATGGTCCATCCCTCAATCGTACGTGAGTAAAGTTAAAACTCAATCCGAATAATTTCAAACAAGAGTGAAACATTTGGAACAGAACTTTGGATAAATCGATGGTAGAATCACTCGAATCGGATATGAACTTCACTCACATCACATTCATTGATCTTTTTAATCTGATCTTTAGTTAGATGATAAGAATGGTTTCGTGAAAAGCAACTATATACACCTTATTTAAGAAGCATTACTTTAACACGTACCTGGCTGCTGAGTTGTTGTTTGTGGTATTGGCGATGTAGTTGTTGTTTGTGGTATTGTCGATGTAGTTGCTGTCAGTGTGCTTGTTGCCGTTGGTAATGAAGGTGTTACAGTGGTCGTTTCTTGCTTTGTTGGAGCAAGAATAACAAATTTTAACAACAGAGAGAGGGTAACTACAACAATCGCTAAAGCGATCAACAAGATGATGATAATCTTAGCTCGACGGTGTTGCCACCATTTTTGTTTTTCAATATCCTTAGTTGCATACTCACTAAAGCTCGGATTATTGTGCATATTATATTTTACAAAAAATTTAAACTCGAAACAGAGTTACCTTTTGTTATATACTATTTAATATTTGTCCGTTACTCATAGAGAAGTTACAAAAGATAAGACACTATTTTACCTTCAACGCTATAGGTAATGCGATATTCTTATCTGTATATGATAAATTTTACATGTGAGAGTAATAACGCAAAATTATGCTTCGCTTCTAAATTTTCTCACGCCATATATCCTTATCTTAATGTTATTTTGAGGGTGTGAGTGTGAAGTCATTCTCAATCCACCCACATCCTCACAAAAGTATTTGTGTGATTTATTCTCGAAGATATTGAAAGATTATTTCATTCATAAGAATGTATATTGAAAAGGAATAAATGAATAAAAAACAATTGACAATGTCCTTACTGAGATTTTTTTGATTATTGTCATGTATTCGATCTAAAAATTAAGGCTGAACCGATATGCTTTGATATAATGATTGCACAATATTCAGCACTTTTTTACGGGAATATTATTTAGGGACAGTAAAATAAATTTCAAAAATAGTGAATAAAATGCTTTAAAAGCTGTTTTCACGTCTAATACTGCAATATAATCATTATCGTCATCGAACATTTTACTATACTATGAAAGAACTGAACCTAAATTATAATGAAATGAGATATTGTATAATTTAGTTTATATAATATTAAAAGCTTGAAAATGTGATGAATATTCATATTTTTATAATATGCTTAATAGATTCAATTAATTCAACTTCATAATGATAAAACTGATTAAATATCTAACAATTCTTCAGATTTAGATAATGTAAATAAATCAATAAAATTCGTACGAGAATTATAAATTTGTTTCTTTTAACATAAGACCAATTGATAATCTTTATTTGTGCTGTACAAATTTTTATTATTAAAAGCTTCTATGCTTCGGCATACATTGTACAAACTAACGTGTTTACCAACTGATGATCGATTTTACTGGAAGGATTCATCAATATAAAAACAAAGAAATTGAATAACTACATTTCAAATTTTTTCTCTGAGATAGAATTATTCAACCAATCGAAACATTTATTTAAGAATTTTCTAAGATTGAGATAAGATCATAAAATTCAACTTCGATGAAAATGTATCAATCAATGGTTTTTTATGAAATAACTTTCCCAGAAATAGTTTATTGATATATTCGATGTTACTAAATGTAACAAATTCATCTAATATTGACTTGCTATTTATATGTGTTATTACAAAACGACAACAGCTAGCTACGATTAGTATTTGTCGTTGAAAGTAATTTTTTTTCCTCTTATTAGAGTATGGTGGCATGAATATTAAACAATCATTAACCAATGACCTGGACAAGAAAAAATAATTTAATTAGACTAAAATTCTTGGCACACATTATTTTTTTCTTTTCTTTGCCATGTAATGTCATCTGCTAAGCTAGTATTTTTCAATTCTTCTACATAATATCTATATATACATTCCCATAATTATTTTTTCTTTTTCTGTTTTTGACAGAATCTCATAAAGAAGATTTTTTTCTTCTCTAGCACTCAATATCAACAATATTTTATTCATTATCAATATTTCTTGTTTCTAACTAACACATTTCAATCTCAATAAATGAAAAGTCTTATTTTTCATTTTCTTTTTCTTTGCTATATATTATCAATATGTAAGTATAAATTTCATACATTGTTGGTATTTAAAATTATATTTGTCAAGGTAATGCACTTACATGTAAATCATGTAATATAAATGATCCGTTTTGTTCATTACCACGGGATGATGATATACGTCAATGTGAAAATGATAATGATATTTGTTATTCATGGTTTCATCGTGTTGGTAAAAAAAATTTCTTTTTATTATTGTAATTAGGTCTTTTCTTTGTTTGTATAGGAGGTAAAATAACTGTTGAACGTGATTGCATGCCAATCATGTCACCTGAATATGATTTAATGAAAAAAATGATTAATTATGATGATCATGGATGTGTGAAACGTATGGGCACATTCGATTGCTTTTCATTTTGTTCACATGATTTATGTAATTGAATAAACATTCATATGAATATCTATTCTATAATATATGATTTTTTTTCTTTTCTCATTCGAAATAAATATACTATCATTTAAATAAATATACTGAGTCACTATTCGTCAAATAATCAGCGCATAAAGTAAAAGAATGATATCTATGTCAGTACGGTATACATCTATTCGACGTGTTTCAACTTTAACTGACGTAATAAATAAACGTTTAAAACCTGAATTAAATTCTATTCATCAAGCTGGTACTTGGAAAAATGAACGAATTCTATCTACAAGTCAAAGTTCACATATTAAAATAGAAAATTCTCCAAATGAGTTATTAAATTTTTGTGCTAATAATTATTTGGGTTTAGCAAATAATTCTCAAATAATTCAAGCAGCAAAAAATGCACTTGACAAGTATGGTGCTGGTCTTAGTTCTGTACGATTTATATGTGGTACACAAACAATACATAAACAACGTAAATTTAATTATTTTATTTAATTAAAATAAAAGATTTATTCTAGTTGAACAACGTATTGCAAGTTTTCATCAACGAGAAGATGCAATACTTTATATATCTTGTTTCGATGCTAATGCAGGTTTATTTGAAACATTATTGAAAGAACAAGATTATATTATTAGTGTAAGTTATTAAAATATGTTAAAAGTATATATATATTTATTAAATATAGGATGAATTAAATCATGCATCAATTATTGATGGTATT
>CAJNOI010000020.1:13461-30904 GCA_905250115.1 Adineta steineri | reverse complement strand
TTTTTCCTCGTCGGATACAAAAAATAAATACGCAATATGAGTAGAATTTTAGTAAGAAGGTTCAATCACTTTTCTCAAGTCATATACGATAGAAACAATATACAAAACTAGTAATCTAGTATATTCTTTGAAGAAAAAGGGGTGTCATTTAAGTGGTCAGTAGAATAAATGTAACGGCCAGTAAAGTAATGATTGATTAGTGAATTATTGAAATGGTCAGTAATTAATTTGATAGGTCCATAATAAAATTTAAACAATCAGTAAATAAAATGGAATAGAAAGTAAAAAAATATAAATTTGTCCAAAGATGGTCTACTTTTCTTTTTTTTACTGACAAAAGTCATACTTTTTCACTGCTATTTCCACAAAATCTGCTGACCACTTTCGAATTGTTTACTGATTTTTTTGAAAACTGACCAATTAATATATTTACTGATATTTCAATTATTTTACTGACCGCAAAACATATTCCCAAAAAAAAGTCATCCAGATCGAATCGATGGTTTTATTATAACTACATAATTTATATAGAGAAGTTGTGTGTCTATTAAATGAAATTCATTTTGAATTAGAGATATTACTGTAATTAAAAGAAGATCGAGTAACTATTGTTTTAATAATGCAGAGGTGCAGGATCTTCCTCGTGCGCTCCCGCGTGGGGACGGGGAAATTTCTTTTCTCGGAAAAATTCCGCACCTCTGCAATATTGTAGTATAAAGTTGGTAAATTCAAACTGAATTGACTTTCCTCAACTATCCTGTCTTCACTACTATCTGATCATCTCTACCTTTCTAAAAATTCTGTATGAACATAATGGAATTTTCTTCGATAAAATTTACTCATATTGCGTATTACAAATATCCACTTAATCATACTTTCATATATATAATTGCAAAAGTTTTCTTCCATTCAGCATCCATAAAAAAGCTATATCGAAAAAAATGTTAATTTGTTTTCAAATGATTTTCTTTTTACCTATTAATAAATATTTGATGTAACGCTGATCTTGCACTTTTCCAAAGCATTTTTTCTCCTAATAAAACTTTTTCAGTAATGATAATATTTTGCTTATCGTCACATTCCATTTCACATTCACAGAATATTCTTCGAAAACCATCCGATATTGCTATTGTATCTTGTAAATAACTCAATAGTTTTTGTGCAAAATATTGTAATGATATAAATGAACTTGGATAAATTTCACATTTAAGTGGAATTTCAGCTGTACGTGCACGTATTGTGTTTTTTGCCTCAACACATTGATCCTTTGGGCCGATACGTATAACTGTTCGACCTTCACGATCAACTAATGATGCAAATTCATGGCCTTCTTGTTTTGTACATTGAATAGCACGACTAAGTACATTTATAACTTGATCATATGTATGAACCTCATCATTGAATAACATTGTAACATATCTTTTATGATCACCATCCCAATACCTAAATAGAAACAGATGAAGACCTAATATCTTTCTAGGATTTGTATGTATAGAAATTCTCGAATAGTTCTATTACATATAAACTGAGTCTTCTAATAAAAACAAAAAAAGATAATTCGTACTCATTTTTTAAGTCATTTGGTATATCTTGATAATTTTCTGTACAAAGTAATTTAATAATAAAATGAAGTAATATATGAAATAATTGTTTAGCACGTAAACGAAGATCTGATGGTAAACGATTAAGTATATCATCGGCTGATTCATTATTATCATCACGTGGTAAATGTAAATTACAATGTACATATTGTTTCCATGCTTCACTATCACCACAATCACAATATCCACCACCAGCTGATACATTCATCTAAATCAAACAACAAAAATATAAATAAATTGATTTAGAAAATGAAAAATTTTACTTTATATCGATGTTTTCGATGTTCACTTTGAAGAAAACATTCCGTACATAAAACGCATGTTGGATCAACACAACAATCACGACAAAAATATGTTGGTTCATCCGATTTAAATAAATGTCCACAGACAGTTGATTGTTTATTAAATGAACGAATAGTTTGTATTGCCTCATCAGTATTTAATGTTCCATATAGATATATATCAAGTGGTCGAAAAAGTATTTCTTGTGTACGTTGTTCAATAATACCTTTTATTAATTGTGTATGAAATATATAACATTGTGGAACAAAGGTTTTCCAATGTTCAAATAAAGCTTTTTCTAAATCAGTTGTTTTAAGTAATTCTTCACCAAATTTATTTCCATCGAAATTAATTAATTCGTCAGATAAAGGTGGTAAATCGATATTGGTTGTTATTGATGGTAAATTACTATTACTATCGTCATCAGCTAATGCCATATTTAGTGCATCTTGTACATTAGCTGCAGTTATTTCTACATCGAGCATAAATTCGTCATTATCAGATAAATCAATTGAATCGACATCATCCATAATCGATAAATAACAATTTAAGAATTTTTATGTAAAATAAACGAAAAAAAAGAAATTTTTATCTAAAATATGTTATGTCAGAAGATAAGAATGACGTTCAGGTGTTATGTTTTGTTTCTCCCATAAATGTTCGACAATATTAATAAGTGCAGTCATGCGACTTAGATGACAGGGATAGTGGCGCTTTCATACGAATTGTTTTAGATTTATATTATAGATGGCAGACGTAGACAGATTATTATTTTTATAATCTTCTGCATGTACGAAACAGAAATAAAATACATCAGAGACAAAAAATGAATAAGTCAAGTCAGACTTAACTTGACGTTTTTGGATAAATACGCTTGTTTTCACTAAATCAGTATTTAATATGCTATTAAAAATTTAACTGCTCCTGAAGTAAAAATATCCATTGATTGTATAATAAGAATAAAGTTGTCAATTCTTTGGCGTGGAATTACAGTTCAGAATATTTGTTTTATTTATTGATTTGATAAATCTTCTTTTCTGACTTTATCTACACATTTAATATCAATAAATTGTTGATACCTATTAAACAATTCTAAAATTTATTGCGAAATTGATTATATTCTCGAAATAAAAATGAAATTTTTCAAATAATATTTCTAATACACTATAATAATTGATTATTAAATTTAGTTAGTTTTTATCTTACTATCGATGCGACTCATTAATTCATCATCTAAGAGTTAGACTAAGACATTTGGTCACTACAACAGTCTATCTTAAAAGAACAAGAAAAATATTTTACCTACTTTTTATAACGTATCTCACTTACATTTTGTTTCTTATATTGACCATAAACAATAATACGATAGTTCATTGTGCTGCCGGTCAACTAATAGATTAAAAATAATGTATATGCTGTAGGCAAAATTAAAATCCAGTCTAATTTGAAATCTGACTAGGCAAAATTGAAATTTCAATTTTGACTGATCTATTCTTCTTGTGTTAACTATAGTTATTCTCACAACTAAGCAAATTAAGTCAGAATCAAGAATCGATGTTGTGTACGATGAGTGACTTATCCAGTAAGGGGTTGTTGTAAAAATAAGTTGATATACAGATGCTCACACATCGTAAAACATCTTAAACATAGATTAAATAACTAGAACTAAATGATGTGTCTTAAAAAGTACTATAAAAAAATATTTGAATTTTGCCTAGTCAAAATTATAATTTGAATCGTATCAAGAAGATCTTCTGTGATAACTGAAAATGTTCATAAAAAGATATAGTTTGATGGTATATGTTTTTCAAGAAGATAAACTATTGTAGCGCTTAATACGATTATAGTTCTAACAATAGAGGTCACTTTAGATACATATAATATCTTTTCTCTAATTCGTGCTTCTTTGACGTCCATCCCATAAGCAGAGAAGAGAGAGATTCATTTGTTTTGTTTATTTATTTACTTGCTTGTTTATTTCGAAATTCGTCATCACTTAACTCAGGCACGTGGATATAAGTTAAATATTAAGTTATTCTTTTGTTTCAAATCTAACAATGCAAACAATTAAATGTGTTGTAGTAGGAGATGGTGCTGTTGGTATGATTATATTATTCATATTCTTTTTTTTTCTTCTTCTTCTAATTATCTTCAATAATAATTCTAGGAAAAACATGTTTATTAATTAGCTATACAACGAACAAATTTCCAAGTGAATATGTACCAACTGTAAGTATGATTATTAAATTTTTAAACTAATTCTAAGAATTTCTATTAATTAGGTATTTGATAATTATGCTGTGACAGTTATGATAGGTGGTGAACCATATACATTAGGTTTATTTGATACTGCTGGTATGATTGATACTTATTTTTTTGCTATTAATAAATTTTACAAAATAAAATTTTAGGTCAAGAAGATTATGATCGTCTTCGTCCATTAAGTTATCCTCAAACGGATGTATTTTTAGTATGCTTCAGTGTTGTTTCACCATCATCATTCGAAAACGTCCGTGAAAAAGTACGTATGATTGATATTAATTCGAGTCAAAAAGTAGGAGTTTAAAAATCAACGATTTTTTTTCTCTTCGTTCTACTCGTAATTAGTAATTTATTGAAAAAGAAAATAATAAATGTCAGTCTTTCTTTGTTGCATCAAATGAAATTTTCATTATTGTAATCTAATAGATTAAGATAAATTTGTTTGGTAATTTTGCTTTTGACTAAATTAATGCATACCATATATATGGTCATGTCTCTCGAGAATTATATATGGTCAAGTTGATTTGCATATTCTATCAATGATTAATAAACTTGACCTAGAAAACATTTTGACATCTAAACATTCTTATATTCAAATTGAAATGATATTTTTTTTCAATAGTGGGTACCAGAAATATCACATCATTGTGCTAAAACACCATTTTTACTTGTTGGTACTCAAATTGATCTTCGAGAAGATCCAAATACAATGGAAAAATTACAAAAATCTCGTCAAAAACCAACATCATTGGAACAAGGAGATAAATTAGCACGAGAACTTAAAGCAGTTAAATATGTTGAATGTAGTGCATTGACACAAGTAAGAAAAATAGAAATGAAAATAAAACATTTTACATAAAAAATTATTTCTTTTTTATAGAAAGGTTTAAAGAATGTATTCGATGAAGCAATTTTGGCTGCACTTGAACCACCGAAAAAATCAAAAAAATCAACTTGTGCTCTTCTATAAAACGATTAAAAATGAATTAATTGTGCTAAAAAACCAAAGAAGGACAGACATTTTTGTTCGCATTTTTTTTTCTTTTTCATCTTAAATAACCTTTTTTTTCTTTCTTTTCGTCTTTGTCTTTTGTGAGAATTGGTTTCTTCTATTAGATGTATGTGTCTGTCTATTTCATGAGTATTATAGAGAAACGTTGTTTCTTTCGTCAAACAAAAAAAGCAATTGTTCTTTTCTTCTTTTCATTTATATTATTGAATAATCTCATCTAATCATGTGTGTTCCATCATAAACTATATATATATATATACATATACATATACATGTTTTTCTTCTGGCTATCTATCTCTCTCTTTTCTTTTTATCTGTAAACCAACATAATATCTTTTGCCTGGTCTTTATCAATAATATAACGATTGCAAACTTTGTGTGCAAGCAAATGAATTGTTGTTATTTAAGTTAGGATATATATATAATTAGATTAAAGGAAGTAAATCGTTATTAAGATTAATCAATCCTAGATGAACATGTTTGATACGCTAATCATAAGTAGGTGATAACCCGAATTAATAAAAAGAAACATTTTATCAGTTACCAATGTAATTGTAATGTATGCTATTTACATATTCTCTTTATCTTATATAGATAAGATGATGTGGAATTTTTTTTTCTTATGTTTACAAGTAGTCATTATTTACTGACTGGATATTTTAGTTATCTTTAGTGATGCATAGAAGTGAACAGATTCTTTTTAATGCTTGAAATTTTTTTCATTCATCTAAATAATCGTTTGATTAAGTAAGTGCCTTTCTTTGTCGGCAGTCTTGTGAATAATTCTAGTACTTTCTTTCTTTCATCTATAAGAACATAAAGTTCATTCTTAGTAAACTATGACGATGCAAATAAGTTCTTATGAATTTTTTGCACGAGAAATTCATAAGATGAATTAAAAAAGTACTACATCATGCTTGTATATTCAAAACGACATTTATTTAGCATGTCTCTTTGAAAACTAGAAACTTTTGTATAGATTAGCTAAAATATTTAATCAAACGATTATTTGAATGACATAATACCTTTTGACACAAAGCTGACACTTTCATAGTATTTATCCAAATATTCATACACATCTATTAATATACCTCGATAGTTTTTTTATTTTTCATATTCAGATATTTCTTTTTTAAAATCGTTATTTAATCACTTTAAGTTGGCGTCCAACTTCAGCAAAAGCATCAATACATCGTTGAAGATCAGCTTTTGAATGAGCACCTGATACTTGTACTCGAATACGTGCACGATCTTTTGGTACCTATACATATGATAATAGAAAAATAAATTCTAATTTCTAAACACATACAACTGGATAACTAAAACCAATGACATAAATTCCTCGTTTTAACATTTCATCAGCAAATTGACTGGCTAATCGAGCATCACCTAACATAACAGGACAAATTGGATGATTATCTCCTAAAATCTTAATTTAAATAAACTTTTTAGAATAAGAAGAATATCTTTTGATTAAATTAATACTTTAAAACCAAGTTTTTCCATTTCATTTCGAAAATATGTTGCATTGTCAAGTACTCGTCCTGTTAAACTTGAATCATTTTCAACTAAATCAATTGCTTTTATAGCACTTGCTACAATTGAACTAGAGGAGGAAAAAAATCAGTATCAAAAATAATACTAAGAAATGTACACACGGCGGAAGTGTATTAGAAAAAAGATAGGGTCTCGAACGTTGTCTTAATAAATCAATAAGAGCTTTTGAACCAGTTGTATATCCACCAGCTGCACCACCTAATGCTTTGCCTAATGTTGAATTAATAATATCTATTTTTCCAATCATATTAAAATGTTCTTCAGTTCCTCGACCTGTTTTTCCAAAAAACCTTTCAAATAAAAAAATATAAAACTCTAAATTTTAATTTATTCAATAATTTTACCCAGTTGCATGACATTCATCAACAAATATCAATGCTTTATATTTATCAGCTAAACGTTTAATATCTGGTAATGGAGCAATTGTTCCATCCATAGAAAAAACACCATCAGTTGCAATTAATCGAATAATATTATCATTATTATTATCTTTAAAACTTTCTTTTAATTTTAATTCAAGATCGGACATATCTTTATGTTTATATCGTAAACGTTTAGCTTTACATAAACGAATACCATCAATAATTGATGCATGATTTAATTCATCCTATATTTAATGAATATATATATACTTTTAACATATTTTAATTACTTACACTAATAATATAATCTTGTTCTTTCAATAATGTTTCAAATAAACCTGCATTAGCATCGAAACAAGATATATAAAGTATTGCATCTTCTCGTTGATGAAAATTTGCAATACGTTGTTCAACTAGAATAAATCTTTTATTTTAATTAAATAAAATAATTAAATTTACGTTGTTTATGTATTGTTTGTGTACCACATATAAATCGTACAGAACTAAGACCAGCACCATACTTATCAAGTGCATTTTTTGCTGCTTGAACTATTTGAGAATTATTTGCTAAACCCAAATAATTATTTGCACAAAAATTTAATAATTCATTTGGAGAATTTTCTATTTTAATATGTGAACTTTGACTTGTAGATAGAATTCGTTCATTTTTCCAAGTACCAGCTTGATGAATAGAATTTAATTCAGGTTTTAAACGTTTATTTATTACTTCAGTTAAAGTTGAAACACGTCGAACAGATGTATATCGTACTGACATAGATATCATTCTTTTACTTTATGCGCTGATTATTTGACGAATAGTGACTCAGTATATTTATTTCAATGATAGTATATTTATTTCGAATGAGAAAAGAAAAAAATCATGTATTATAGAATAGATATTCATATGAATGTTTATTCAATTACATAAATCATGTGAACAAAATGTAAAGCAATCGAATGTGCCCATACGTTTCACACATCCATGATCATCATAATTAATCATTTTTTTCATTAAATCATATTCAGGTGACATGATTGGCATGCAATCACGTTCAACAGTTATTTTACCTCCTATACAAATAAAAAAAGACCTAATTACAATAATAAAAAGAAAATGTTTTTACCAACACGATGAAACCATGAATAACAAATATCATTATCATTTTCACATTGACGAATATCATCATCCCGTGGTAATGAACAAAACGGATCATTTATATTACATGATTTACATGTAAGGGCATTACCTTGACAAATATAATTTTAAATACCAACAATGTATGAAATTTATACTTACATATTGATAATATATAGCAAAGAAAAAGAAAATGAAAAATAAGACTTTTCATTTATTGAGATTGAAATGTGTTAGTTAGAAACAAGAAATACTGATAATGAATAAAATATTGTTGATATTGAGTGCTAGAGAAGAAAAAAATCTTCTTTATGAGATTCTGTCAAAAACAGAAAAAGAAAAAATAATTATGGGAATGTATATATAGATATTATGTAGAAGAATTGAAAAATACTAACTTAGCAGATGACATTACATGATAAAGAAAAGAAAAAATAATGTGTGCCAAGAATTTTAGTCTAATTAAATTATTTTTTCTTGTCCAGGTCGTTGGTTAATGATTGTTTAATATTCATGCCACCATACTCTAATAAGAGGAAAAAAAATTACTTTCAACGACAAATACTAATCGTAGCTAGCTGTTGTCGTTTTGTAATAACACATATAAATAGCAAGTCAATATTAGATGAATTTGTTACATTTAGTGACATCAAATATATCAATAAACTATTTCTTGGAAAGTTATTTCATAAAAAACCATTGATTGATATATTTTCATCGAAGTTGAATTTTATGATGTTATCTCAATATTAGAAAATTCTTAAATAAATCTATCTCAGAGAAAAAAATTTGAAATGTAATTATTCAATTTTTTTCTTTTTATGTTGATGAATTCTTCGAGTAAAATCGTTCGTCAGTTGGTAAACACATTAGTTTGTATAATGTATGCCGAAGCATAGAAGCTTTTAATAATAAAAACTTGTACAACACAAATAAAGATCATCAATTGGTCTTATTTTAAAGAAACAAATTTACAATTCTCTTACGAATTTTATTTATTTATTTACATTATCTAAATATGAAGACTTGTTAGATATTTAATCAGTTTTGTCATCATGAAGTTGAATTAATTGAATCGATTAAGTGTATTACAAAAATATAAATATTCATCACATTTTCAAGCTTTTAATATTATATAAACTAAATTATACAATATCTCATTTCATTATAATTTAGGTTCAGTTCTTTCATAATATAGTAAAATGTTCGATGAAGATAACAATTATATTGAAGTATTAGACGTGAAAACAGCTTTTAAACCATTTTATTTACTAATTTTGAAATTTATTTTACTCTTCTTAAATTATATTTCGGTAAAAAAGCACTGAATATTTTGTAATCATTATATCAGCTCATCCGTAATTTTTAGATCGAATGCATAACAATAATCAAAAAAATATCAGCTAGGACATTGTCAATTGTTTTTTACTCATTTATTTCTTTTGAATATATATGTTCATATGATAATCTTTCGATATCTTCGGGAATTCATCGTACTTAAATAATCTCTTTCTAGGAGACATTTCAAGCCTTAATATTCAGAAGTTTGAAACTCAATCATATTTGACAAGATTAAAAATCAAAAGTAAAATTAAGTTTCAATATTCTTCAAGAATAAATCAAACAAACATTTTTGTAAGGGTGTGGGTGGATCAAGAATAATTCCAAACTCACACCCTCAAAATAACATTAAGATAAGAATATATAGAAGCGAAGCATAATTTTGCGTTATTACTCTCACATGTAAAATTTGTTATATACAGATAAGAATATCGCATTACCTATAGCGTTGAAGGTAAAATAGTGTCTTATCTTTCGTAACTTCTCTGTGAGTAACGGACAAATATTAAATAGTATATAACAAAAGGTAACTCTGTTTCGAGTTTAAATTTTTTTGTAAAATATAATATGCACAATAATCCGAGCTTTAGTGAGTATGCATCTAAGGATATTGAAAGACAAAAATGGTGGCAACAGCGTCGAGCTAAGATTATCATCATCTCGTTGATCGCTTTAGCGATTGTTGTAGTTACCCTCTCTCTGTTGTTAAAATTTGTTATTCTTGCTCCGACAAAGCAAGAAACGACCACTGTAACACCTTCATTACAAACGGCAACAAGCACACTGACAACAACTACATCCACACGACCACAAACAACAACTATAACAACAACTCAGCAGCCAGGTACGTGTTAAAGTAATGCTTCTTAAATAAGGTGTATATCGTTGCTTTTCACGAAACGATTCTTATCATCTAACTAAAGATCAGATTAAAAAGACCAATGAATGTGATGTGAGTGAAGTTCATATCCGATTTGAGTGATTCCACCATCGATTTATCCAAAGTTCTGTTCCAAATGTTTCACTCTTATTTGAAATTATTCGAATTGAGTTCTAACTTTACTCACGTACGATTGAGGGATGGACCATATCCCTTAAAAGAGAGAAACTGTTCCAACTCAACGAGAAATCCTTTACCCACATAAAGTCAAGGGGATATTCTTTTCCCATACAGGTCGAAACAATTCGAGGTCCAAACGTTGATCCATATCTCCACTCATAAGGAGAGATGAGAGATCTATGAAGACATATATGCTTTATTTCTTTTATCACTCTAAGAAGATACTCTAGCAGATTTGGTTTTTTATCAGCAGAAATGAATAAATTATAATACGAAATGGTTTATTCATATCTCCATCAATAAGGAGAAATGAAAGATATATGAAGACATATATACTTTATTTCTTTTTTCACTCTAAGAGGATATTCTGGCAGATTTGGTTTTTTATCAGCAGAAATGAATAAAGTATAATACGAAATGGTTTATTCATATCTTCATCCATAAGGAGAACTGAAAGAAAGAAAATAGAAATATAGATGATTTTATTTTTCATTATAAGGAGATGTTTGTGTTATCGTTAGTTGTATGAGAAGATGGTAGTTTCGGAAGCGGAATAATAGTTTTGTATCGGGATAAAATGCAAATATTCAGTGAACAGGTAATGGTTACTTTGATTATTCTCACTGCTTGTAATAGAACATATTCTACGAATATTACTTAAGTGATATGGTTTAGTTCATCACTTGAAAATAGTCGAAAGAATAGAAGAAGAACGCATGAAGATAACGAAAGGAAAATTACCATACGAACATTTATGTAAAAGTAAAGGAGAAAATCCCGTACGATTATATACAAAGGGATAGAGAAAAATAGCATATAGATAGTATATGTGAGGGAAAGTAAAAAAATACTATATAATCATTTACATGAAAGAATGGGGAACAAATAATTTATATGTTCGCTCACGGAAGATATTGTAGGGGATGTGGTCTTTTACCAGTAGAAATGGATGAATAATAATATGAAATGGTTTATCCATATCTCCACTCATAAGGAAAAATGAAGCTTGAAAAAAGGATTTCTCTCGAAATGAAAATATGGATATCGTATTGATTTAGATATTGAATTCATATATATTCAGGTTTGTTTGATGTCTGTTTAAAATAAAAAGGATTTCTCTTTGCGGTGTATAAAGGTAGAGTATCGAATAATTCATTAAATAGACGTCGCTTTCGTGTTTTCCATTTTTCCTTATTGTGTTACTTTTGTTGGGGTAAACCATTTCTCCTTAAAGTGGAACAGTTTCTCGATCGACGTCTCCAATGGTCAACTGCTGCCACACCCACACCCTCAAGATGATTCAGTTCGAGATCTCTCGGTTAGGTCTCAAAAAAAAAAAACGAATTAATCCTGCTTCTGATAAACATCTAAAACTTTTTATGAGAGTAATCTCTAGTTTAATTCTTTTTTGCGTGATTGCAAGTGTAAAATCCGATTTTGTTATTCTTTTTTCCGACAGCGCAATTTCTGTCAAACATTTTACTTATATAGAGTTTAAGACGTCACAGATGTCAATATTCAACCAAGTCTACATGTTTATTTAACTTCAGATATGAGCGAGTATTAAAGTTGCTTGTGTGTGAAAATAGGTAAAGCATTGTTTCGACTTCTAAAATTCGTCGCTTGTGTCAATCCATAATAGAATCTTATGACCAATCGGCATCATCAATAAAACATAGTATCCTTTTGACATTTATTTATCTTTAGAAGTTATTTGTCAAACACCGTTTGGTCCAAGTAATAGATTATTCACTGGTGGTAGTCCACTATTTGTATCCACGGCAGATTTCAATAATAATGGCAACCCGGATCTAGTAGTATTCAACGCCCATGAAACCAGTATCAGCATATTTCTCAACAATGGAAATGGAGAGTTTCAAAGTCAAATGACGTATGCAGTTGGTGACGGTCTATCCGCTGTCACAGAAGGCGATTTCAATAACGATAGTAAATCTGATCTAGTAGTAGCCAATTTTAATGACGATACTATCAGCGTACTTTTGGGGAACGGTGACGGGAGCTTTCGAGATCAAATGACTTATACAGTTGGCACCTCACCGGCATCTATTGCTGTAGGCGATTTCAATAATGATAATAAGCTGGATTTAGTCGTGACCCACTATGATGATAGCAGCATAAGCGTGCTACTCGGAATCGGCAATGGGAGTTTTGAAAATCAGATTACTTATAATGTTGATTTCCGTTCAATGTCTATTGTCGTTGGTGACTTTAATAATGATGGTAAATTAGATCTAGTAATGGACAATTCTGAAGACGATAGCATCACCGTGATGCTTGGAAACGGTGATGCGACGTTTCAAAATGAAACTAGATATATAGTTGGCTCCCAACCATCTACTGTCTCAGCTGCTGACTTTAACAATGATAGTATTTTAGATTTAGCAGTAGTTAACCAACTGGACAATACTATCGGCATACTACTTGGTAACGGGGACGGAACTTTTCGAGATCAAACAATATATTCCACTAGTAATACTCCAACATATCTCTCAGTAGGTGATTTCAACAATGATGGGATATCAGATCTAATGGTGGTCAATGGTGGTGATCGCAGTATCAGCATATTTCTTGGAAACGGAAATGGAGAATTTCAAAGTCCAATTACATATACACTTGGCTTCATTCCGTTTTCAGTTACAACAGCTGATTTCAATAAAGACAATAGACTCGATCTAGCTGTCGCCGACATGAATAATAACGTCATTAATCTACTTTTTGGAAATGCAGATGGGTCGTTCTCAAATCAAATAAAATATGCAGTTGGCTCTTCGCCCCTCTTTATAATCACAGGTGATTTCAGCAATCATACTAAATTGGATCTAGCAGTAACAAATGCACAGGATAACACCATCAGCGTGCTACTCGCCGATGGACATGGATCGTATCAAAGTCAAACAACATACGCGACTGGTCACCTACCAACAACTCTCGCAGTCGGTGATTTTAATGATGATAGTAAATCGGATCTAGTGGTAGTCAACGGTGGTGATAATAGCATTAGCATATTTCTTAATAACGGGAGCGGAATATTTCAAAATCAAACTACGTATACAGTTGGTACTAGCCCATTCTCTGTCACAACAGGCCATTTCAATAATGATAATAAATTAGATCTAGTAGTGAGTAATACTGATGACAATACCATAGGCGTGCTGCTTGCTAATCAAGACGGAATTTTTCAGAATCAAATTACGTCTACAGTTGGTTCTCATCCTTATGGTATTATAGCATCTGATTTCAATAATGATAGTAACCTAGATCTAGCAGTGTGCAACACTAATGACAACACCATAAGCGTGCTATTTGGAAATCAAAATGGAACTTTTCAAAATCAAATAACGTATATAGTTGGCCTCAGACCAATTACAATCGCATCTGCTGATTTCAATAATGATGGAAAACTAGATCTAGTAGTAGTTAACTCTGATGACAAAACCATAAGCGTGCTACTTAATATTGGAGGTGGAAATTTTCAGAATCAGACTACGTATACAGTTGGTTCTCATCCATACGGTGTTTCAGCAGTTGATTTTAACAATGATGGTAAGCTGGATTTAGCAGTAGTCAATGAACTAGACAACAGTATCAGCGTGCTACTTGGAGACGGAAAAGGAGCGTTTCAGAATCAAACTATGTATATAGTTGGCTCCCGTCCGACCAATATTGTAGCAGGTGATTTTGACAACGATACGAAACTAGATTTAGCAGTGACACTCAGCGGAGAGAACAGCATCACGATTATTCGAAACCTATGCCCGTAATATATTTCCTGCCTTATAATCTGTTGAGTCCCAACGACATACAAAATAGGTCTCAATGCAACAGAAAACTAACCTCAGAATTAAAAAAATTAATTGTTTTTTTTGTAAAAAAAACGTTTTTTTATAAAAAGAATAAATCTTAAAAGAATCTAAAATAACTAACCTCAGATTTGAATTGCGGACACATAGAGAAGCAATCAAGCAGACAATTTATGTTTGCAAGACCCTTCTCTACTAGAAAGAGAATATACATATCGTGATCATATAACACGATCATAAATATCAGAAATCAAGTTTTTAGTTATACTTTTTTGATAATAATGTATGAAATTGTATATAATGTTGATATTTTAAATAAAAAAGAAAATGCAGTTGTTTTTAAGTTAGTTTATTTTTCTTATAAATTAGAAAAAAGTAGAACTAAAAACTTGATTTCTGATGTTTATGGTCGTGTTATATATTCATGAAGTATATGTTTATGTTGATGATCAAAAAGGTTAGAAATTTCTATCTGATATAGAAAATAAATTATTTAATATAAAACTAAATAAAATTAAGCTTTTCATTATATTTCTTCTCTCATTTTTATAATCGATTATTCAACTAAAACACGATCAATAATAGAAAAATATCTCAACTATCAATGAATATACCTGAGAGAATATTATCATCAGCGTTCTTATTTCTGATTAAGAGTCAAATCAAAGAATAACAGTTGAAATAACGATTGAATTGATCATATTGAGAAATTTTTTCGAAAGAAATCTTTAATTATAGAGAATATTGACAAAACATCAAATCATTTCATTTTTTCGAATTAAATATTTTTGATTTATTTAAAAAAATTGAAATGAATAAGTATGAATTTCAATTTCATTCTCTATTGAATTCTCTTTTTTATTTATAAGAAATATGCAGAATCTTCACCAGTTTCATTTTCTAATACGAACTACATAAATATTTCAAAATAGAGAGACTCATTTTTATTTCCATTCTTAGGAATATTGATCACACTAAAAAATCTTCTTTATTGCTTTTACAAAATCAATTAAAACACTTTTCTTTTCTTTCCGAAGAAGTTTTGATCAATTCAACAATGGTCATCGATATAAAAAATCGTTTTCAACGAAGAGAAACATCAAAATGATATTTGAAAAAGATTTTCTTCAAAAATTTCTCAAATGTTTTTGTCAGTATCTGTTGATTTGAATTGATGTTTGATTTAATTTAAGAAGACTTTTCTTAAAAATAATAGTTAAAATGCGTTTAAAATCGTTTATTTTTCAATTTTGATTGTCGAAAAAATAGAGTGGATGTGGGTGCGAGTTTAAACAAAGAGAGAACACACACTGGTTATCATCACACGTTGACTCACCCTCGTTCGAATACATGTGGTTGGAAGCAACGAATGACTCATATTCTTCACATCTGTATTTATATCCACTCTTCTTCAATGAAAATATCCACTCAGTTGTACAAATAATGATCTGTCTTTTATCAGTCATGATCCTTTTTTAACAACCGCCATATAATATAGCTTTAATATATTATTGCAACTCATATATTATTTGGTGAATGATAATTTATTAAGCAGTGCGAATGATTAAATTGTTTGATTATATAAAAAAAATTATGATTAAATTCAAAAAAGAAAATGTCATTCTGTCTATACTGATTAATATAGCTCAGCGCTATTGAGACCAACATTGCTATATCCACCAGTAACTAATACTTGTGCATTTGCTAATATGGATGCTATGTGACCATATCGTCCGACATTCATGTTTGCTGTAGTTGTCCAATTACCTGTTGATGGATTGTACAATTCAGCACTATTAAGAGAATTATAGTTGCTGTCCTGTCCACCAGTAACTAATACTGATCCATTTACTAATTTGGATGCTGTGTGACTTTGTCGTACAATACTCATGCTTCCTGTGGTTGTCCAAGTGCCTGTTAATGGATTGTACAATTCAGCACTATTAAAATAACTACTGCTGAGGAAGTCTCCACCACCAGTAACTAATACTTTTCCATTTGCTAATGCGGATGCTGTGTGAATACTTCGCCCGACATTCATGCTTCCTGTAATTGTCCAAGTGCCTGTTGATGGATTGTACAATTCAGCACTAGTAAAAGAATTACTGCCGTCGTTTCCACCAGTAACTAATACTGATCCATTTGTTAATGTGGACGATGTGTGTTGAACTCGTGCGACATTCATGCTTCCTGAAGTTGTCCAAGTGCCTGTTAATGGATTATACAATTCAGCACTATTAAGAGAATTAGGGCTGCCGTCGGATCCACCAGCAACTAATACTAATCCATTTATTAATGTGGATGCTGTGTGATCACTTCGCCCGGCATTCATGCTTCCTGTAATAGTCCAGATTCCTGTTGATGGATTGTACAATTCTGTACTATCAAGCCAGTCACTGCCGTCGTATCCACCAGCAACTAATACGGATCCATTTGCTAACGTAGATGTTGTGTGACTCATCCGTGCGACATTCATGCTTCCTGTAGCTGTCCAAGTGCCTGTTGATGGATTGTACAATTCAGCACTATTAAGATAATCACCGTTGTTGTCCATTCCACCAGCAACTAATACTGATCCATTTGTTAATGTGGATGCTGTGTGGTATTGTCGTTCAACACTCATGCTTCCTGTGATTGTCCATTGTGTCCATTCTAGATAAGGCAAAAAAGTGAGAAAAAAATGTTGTTCTTAAAATAACTTAGAATCTTTCATGTGCATAAGCTGTCTATCTATTAAGGACAGATTGAATGATATCAAACCTTCAATAAACTTCTCTTTGTTTTTATGATTATGATAAGATCTCTTATGAAATGTTGAATCAAATTCGTGAAAGATATTTTATAAACAACTTCGTTTCTGTTTTTTGAAATGAATGTTAATGAGGCTGTGAGTGCACTGAAAAAAAATCCGGAGAATTATAAACCCTCGAAAAAGGTTTATAACTGAAAAATTCGTTTATCAACGTGCTCTACCCCTTGATAAACCCTTTTTTCTTGAAAAACCCAAGAA
>CAJNOI010000020.1:0-13361 GCA_905250115.1 Adineta steineri | reverse complement strand
GATGTTGTTTTTGAAGTGGTTGTTGTGGTGGATGTTGATGTTGTTTTCGAAGTTGTTGTTGTGGTGGATGTTGTTGAAGTTGTTGTTGATGATGATGATGTAGTGGATGTTGTTGTTGATGTTTTTGAAGTTGTTGTCGTGGATGTTGTTGATGTTGTTGTTGATGATGTAGAGGATGTTGTTGTGAATGTTGTTGATGATGTTGTTGAAGTTGATGATGTTGTTGATGTTGATGTTGTAGTTGGTTCTATTTTACAAAAATAATTTAAGATTGAGACTTAACAATTGGATAATATTTGTCTGTTAATTTATTTCTTTTTCTTTAAGAATATATTGAATTGAAATATGTATTGATTATAATAATAAAATAGAAAATATTTAAATGATTTTGATTAAGTCTTTTGTTATAATAATTTTTGAAAATTCAATTCATATTTCTTATAATTTTTAAAAGGGATGCGTGAATACAGATACAACTTGTATCAACATTTTATGCATGTAGATCTGAATAGACATACATTTACGTATACTCTTTTATTAGTATATGTATCGATGTATCAGATATATGTCGGCACATGCATAGATGTGAGTACACGAATGTATGAATTCTCATAGTGTAAAAGAGTGATACAAGTTGTATCTGTATTCATGCATTTATGTCTCAAAGATATATTTTTTTCTAAATTGCTTCTATTTTTCTACTGACCCGGTGGAAATCGTGTTCCACTAATAACAATCATACTAGTGGCATCTGCATCAGCCAGAATATTTTCATTTCGGTTCAGCATGTCGGCAAATAATGCACAACTTGAAGTTAATCTATAAAATGTGGCTGCATGGCATTGAATTTGAGCTAAACAGGCTACTTGACAATCCTTAATACTTGATGTAGTAGTATTAATGAATGGTAAACAGGTTGTATTAGCACATTGAAATATACAATCAGACATTAAAGACATTTCCACGAATCTTATATCTTCTCCTACTGCTTGTGTAATAATCATAAATACAAGCCATACGTAAACTCTTCTTGAAGCCATCACAAAACTAAATTGTAAATTGTGGAAATGAATTTAACTCGCAGTAGAAGACTCAGTATTTATTGAGCAATGAATTCTATTTTTTTCTCTCTCTTTTTCTTTTTCTTTTTCTTTCTTTTTCTTTCTTTTTTCTCAATTCATTTCATCAATCTAAGGAAAAACTAGTCCTGGGATTTTTTTATTTTAAAGAAATAATATCCATTCAGAAAGATAACATACCGGTATTCAGATGTTATTCGAGAACAAATATATTGATAAATAGATCTTTTGAGTCCTATGAAAAATGAATAAAGATAAAAAATATTCACCCAGATAATTTTTTCCTTATTTTTCTTTCATCTGTATGCAAAAGAAAAAAAGTTAATTGGAAATTGTTTTCGATTTTTCTTCAAAAAAGAAACGATGGAAACAAAGACGTAATAAACACATCTAGGTTTGTTGTAATCATAATAATACAAAGTGTGTTGTTTTACAAAAAAAGTACATCCAGATAAATAATCATGGCAACTAGAAAACAGCATCTGTACGATTACATTAGAAAAACTATTAAACAGTTGATGACGTCTTTTCTTTTTTTTAATTTTCTGTTGGAGAAAGATATTCTTTCAAAGTTTGAATATATCATGTACAACGGCAAAATATATGATTTTTTTCTGCTTTTCTCTCTCTTTCTCCGTCGTTTTTTTTCTCAGTTCATTTCATTAGCATAGTCAAAAATAGTTGTAAGGACTTTTTTTTATTTTCTAAAAAAATTTATCCATTTGTAAAAATAATTGCCCTACGTGTTTAAATATTTTTTAAGGACACATATATTCATAGGTAGAATTTTTGAGTTATATGAAGAACGATCGATTCAACAAGATTGAATTTTCAAAAGATAATGTAAACAACATCTAGTTTAAGATGAAATTTATTTATATGTTCAAATCTGAATATTTCAAATTTATTTCATAGATTATACAATATATCATTCACATTTGAGTAAAGTCGATCTTTGATATCTAATGTCTGTTAAAATTATGAAATTAAGGTTTTGTAGTATTATAACTTTGATTAAATAACTGTTTATCATAACAAAACATTCTAACGTACTTTTTTCTCAATAAAAAAATATTCATCCAGTAATTGTTTGTTTTGGTTTTCTTTCTTTTTCTTTTATGTGTATGTTGTTATGATGTTCTACGTATACAGAAGAGGAAACGATGGAAACAAAGACGTGATAAACACATCTAGGTTTGTTATAATCATAATAATACAAAGTGTGTTGTTTCTCAGAAAAGTACATGTAAATAAATAATTATGGCAAGTAGAAAACGGCATCTGCATGATTACATTAGAAAAACTAAACAGTTAATGACGTCTTTTCTTTCTTTTAATATATTTTATCGAAGAAAAATATTCTTTCAAAATTTGAATACAATATACACAACTTCAAGATAAAGAATTCTTTTTTTTCTTCTTTTTATTTTAATGACATTTGATTATCTATTAGAGAATATATTTTAAAATCGAATATATTGACAATCCAATATTTATCTAGAAATTTTATATCAATTGATTGTTTATAATCCATACTTCAAGAGTATATTATGATTATATCTATTACTTTTATTGTCATAAAGAAAAAAAGATCAATGATAATTGATTGATTAATAACAATTCTAACCTATCTTAATCGTGAAGTGTCACTTAAAAATAGAGTTAATAACTATACTATAAATGACAATTTCTCTCTAAATATTCATTAGAATTTATAAAACGCAATATTTGATGATCAAATAGATCAAATAAATATGAAATGAGAAAGGTATATTATATTTTTCTATTTTCTCCAGGATTTTATGATATAAATAAAAGAGTTTATAAGTGAAAGAAAGATATCACCAATTTATATATTTAAAAGTCGTTCTGAAATTAAAAACAAAAAGAAAAGATTATCGAAGCAATTTCATAATTTTGAAATAATGAAAAATGTATTTTAAAATACAAATAAATTTTCTGATAAGATAAATAAAAATATAATAGAAAATATAATATGAAAAATCATAAATAGAATATTTTACTGATCTCAAAATTGAAAGAAAAAAGAAATATTTTTTCAATTAAACAATTTTAAGTTTATTTCATTAGAACTGACTCCACTTTAAATTTTCATATAGTTTTTTCACATCGAAGAATTTCAATCGTAGTAATAATTTTTATTTTATAGTGAAATAAATGATTATGGGATAAAAGTAAAATACCGACAAATCTGATGAATGCTTTCAGATAAGTTTAACAGTCAGATCTCTCAAGATAAGATGAACATCGGCCTCTCCAAGCGTAACGCGATGACGTTTTGGCTACAGTTTTATTGACTTTTCTCAACAACTAGATAGTGTAGGAGGCTCATTGTTTCGGTGAAAGATGTACCTCTATCATCTACACAATCTGTGAAAATATTATCTGATTTGAACAAGCCGTTTGAGAATTACAGTAAAAATATACCACGAAACGCGATGATGAATTTGGGACAAAAACTTGAGGGTGGTATGTTTGCTATTCATTTTTCTGCGAATCTAGACTTTTTCGAACACAACGTTCTAAAGACTTTTTGTAGTAAACAGTCTGAGGTGTTCAATGACTAGAACAATTTTTCAAGTTAACTTCTAATTCTGAGCATAAATATTATTTTTCGAAGTAACGCGATGATGCATTTTGTAACACGATGACGGTTAGTTTTACTAACAAGATTACTTCTATGCGATCTTTTGCTACGAGTACAACTGTAAAGTCAATACAATATTTTTTTTAAATCTATATCATGAATAGCTGTTAAATATGATATTTATTAATAATGTCAATATGTAAGTGATGAGAGAAAAAAAATAAATTAAATACACCAATATAATAAGTAACAAATGGATATAATAAAAATGAAATTAAAAACTTTTTCATTAATACAATAAAACAATCTATCAATATAAAATAAAACAAGGTTGAAGTATATAACACAAACTAACTATAGTACATATTTAATAATCTTATTTCAAGAAATGATCATAGTAAAATAATCCCGCTATATGTTAAAATAAAATAATAATTGACCAAGTGACAGTTGAATCTTATATACAGTACAATTTTTCAATTTGAAAATCGATATGTCTTTTTTGTTGAACTATTCGAATAATATTTATATTCAATTGTATTATTTCCAATTACTTTAACTGAATGGATCTTCTTCGTTTCTGGTACTGTTCTTGTTGATTGAAAAATGGGTTCCATTTTTGTTTTTGATTGTTCAATAAGACTTTCTTCTAACTCAAAAAAATTGATACTACTGGTCTTTGACTGAGCAATTTTCACAAAATCAGCCGCTGAGCGGCATTGTTGTCCACTCAATACTGCTTTGTACACAAAGCGTTTGCCTGTTCCACCAATTCCATCGACCACCCCCTTCCCATGAGAGGTGGCGAAGAAATTCCATGATAATTCAATCTAGAAAATTTAAAATTACATTATAATCAAAACTTGGTAACGGTATAATCTAAATATTTACTTGAAAATCTTCAGCTAAACGACAAAGATTTCTAAACAAGTATTTTTGTTTAAACTGTTGGGTTGCACCATCAGAGAATACATGAATTTCCTTTAATTGTTGACATTGTTGTTTTAATTTAGAAAATAAATGTTCCAATGCCGTGCTGATACAATACTTGTCATGTGTAAGATTATCTAACACATAAACAAATGAATATCCTATATTTGAACACCAAGCATAACAAGTAATTAATGAAACTGCATTTTTTGAAAAATATGCACTTTGTATAGAGTCCTGAACATCTATTCGAAAATTTTCACTGAAATCAATTTGTAAACAAATAATTTCATTATTTGAAATTGTTTTCATTTTTTCAAAATAAGATGCTTGTTGACGCTTGATAAATACATGAGTTAAAAATTGACCAATTTTTGATTTTAAAATTGCTAAACAATCTTCAACTGTACCATTAAATTCAACTTTTCTTGAATAACCATCTTTTAATACCCATTGATACCAATTAATTACTTGTGTGGAATCAATAACGTATTTTGCTATATTATTGTTAAAATTATTTTCACACAAGGAACATCGACCAAACATGCAATTTTCATCTGTTTCACAACAGACGAGTGCTGCTGAAAATTCCTGTAAAGATTTTAAACCAGGACATCGAATGTATTTTGACAATGGTTTAATTAATAAATTTACATTTTCATGATAAGAACATAAGCAATTACGATGTGACATATGTGACTGGAGTAAAACATCTAATGGTCGAAGATCATAAAATGATGTTAATGATAGTTTAGTATTTGCATTATCATATTCGGTTAAAAATAGTTGATAAGCTTCTCGTATAGTTAATAGTAGAATTCTCTTTTGTACTGTTGTTGAGTTACCATTATCATCTTTGATTGAAATACAATCACGTTTACCAGGTAACTGATAACTAATGTCATCACGATGATAAAATTCTATAACTAATTTTTTTAAATCATTTGGTAATGAACGTTGTTCACGTTTATGACTAGATGTTGTTTTAGGAATAATATTAAGTTCTTGTGCAATATGACGTATCACACTAATGCATTTATTTGTATCTTTTGGTAATGATTCAGTAACACGTTTTACTGCTTTGCCAAATGACTGCCGAGATTTATATGAAGATTGTTTATTATTCATACGTTCAAGTTTTTTTCTTTCTCGATATTTTTTTGATGCTTCTTTTTGTCGACTACGTAACTGTTGTAATGCATCACCAATTAAGTTGTGTCGTCTTTTATTATCACGAATACGAGATGCTTGTTTCATTTGATCATATTTTGATTTGTTTTTCAATAAATTTTGACGATAAATTTTTTGCTTTTCGGCGTTTGATTTTGTCATTTATTCAGTTAATACAATACCAATGATATATGTTAATATTTAACGAATTTAAAAGATGTTGGATATATTGCAATTAATAAAAAGTTAATGCTGTTTTAAAAAGTACAAAATCAAGATTATTTTTAGAATTGAAAATGAACAGGCTAAGTAAAACGGTCAGTTTATTTGGATTGGTAGTTTTATTTTTGTTGTTCATGATATGTTTGGACCAATCAGCTATATTCTTATGAAAATTCACAAATAACCAATCATAAAATCCATTATCTATACTGAATAGTGATCTTTGAACTGTGAATTACTACTCGGGATACTCCGTTCTTCAATATACAAAAATCATGTAAAAGGTAAAAAACGTCATCGTGTTACGTATGGCTAATATAAAACCGTTTTTTTTTCGGAAAAAAAGACCTGCATCAGATAGCCCATGTTAAATTAGCTTTAGGTCATCAAATTGTATTAAAAAAAGTTTGACTGGAACAAGCAGAAAAAAACAATATTCATTTATCGTAACGCGATGACGGTATAAATTTGGTACATTTACTTAATATGTCTGTGACAGACTGTGAAGAATATAAAATCGGTTCTTGTGCCAAATAACACTCTTATTATCCTAGAATTAATTGCTCTTAAACACCTATGTATATATCAAACTGTAACGATACAAGGGCTAAATTACTGGCAGCTTGTATATAATCATTCTTCTCTGCATCTTAGTGACATCTTTATTGTTAACTGCCAAACATGATTTTCAACACTTATTCAACTAACAAAATACATTTCTATACCATTTAAACCATGCTCTACAAAGTAGTACTAATGAATTAGTGAAATGTGTACTTTGAACTCTTGGTCATTGAGTTGACGCGTTACGCGTTTTAGCCGACATATAGACATCTTATCGACAATTTATTATCAATCCCTGAGGAACATTTCCTCTTATTACTAAATCATTATTTTGGTACAGATACGAATGACATGTGTGATTATATGATAATATTAATACGTATTTCTATCAATCCTTCTCATACACATCCACATCCTTAAATAAGATGAAAATTGTTGAGAATATTCGACTCTTTCTTAAAAAATCAAAACTACACTCTAAATAAAATAGGTGCTGTACTGAACTCTCAAAAAAGGTTTCGTCGTGAAGAAAAAGTCTCCAAACATGTTCAAAGTTTGAAAAACACAATAAAAAATTCTACGAAACCATTAAAGGATCTTCCCGTGTGTCGGGGGGAAGAACCTTCACCCACGAAACCTTTTTTTAAGTTCAGGACACCAAAAAAAGGTTTCGTAGTAAAATACGAAACTTTCATGGTTTCGTATTAAACTACTTAAGAACATTAGGGTTTAGTACGAAACTATAAGGGTTTCAAATGAAACTCTAAAAGTTTCGTATTTCACTACGAAACCTTTTTTTGGTGTCCTGAACTTAAAAAAAGGTTTCGTGGGTGAAGGTTCTTCCCCCCGACACACGGGAAGATCCTTTAATGGTTTCGTAGAATTTTTTATTGTGTTTTTCAAACTTTGAACATGTTTGGAGACTTTTTCTTCACGACGAAACCTTTTTTGAGAGTTCAGTACAGCACCTATTTTATTTAGAGTGTATTTCAAATTGAAAAATATGTTACATCGTTCTTTTGTTTGATTCATTATAGAAAGGCAACATCTACCGATGAAATAACATAAATGCATGAATCACATGTTTTGCTAAATATTGTTGAATAATATCAAAATAGATATGTAAAAAATGTCACTTATTTTTGATGAAATATTTAAACAAAGAAAGAAACAAATTAAAATTGATGTATTCATTTATATCTTTAACGAAGAAAAGCGTATCGAGTATTTTATCTCATTATTCTACGAGGGGGTGTGGGCGTGACCGACAAAGAAGATAGTACCCACACTCACGTATCCACCTAATCGCCGTCTTCAGGGTGTGGGTGGGTGTGAGTGTGGCGCGGATGTGGATGTGAGTGTTGATGTGGATATGGCTGTGGGTGTGGATGTAGGTGTGATAAAAAAGATACACCCAAACCTACATCTACACCCACTCACACCCATCCTTCGTAAAGGGTGGTACGAAACGTCATTCACCCAGCCTCTTATGCTGTATGACGATTGTGTTTCCGGAATTAGACAGAATTGATTCCGAGCCGCAGCTGATTTCGTAATATTCAACCTTTCGGTATAGGATAACTGCTCCTACATCCTCACGCTCATCTACTTTTATACCCTCCAGATGGATTCTTGAGACTCTTGAAGATCTAGTGAAATCCAGAGGATCTGCTTTTATCCCCCTAAGTAAAAAAATTCTATCTTGAAAGAAAACTTCATTTTCTTACTCTTTCATTATCTAAGATCTATAAGGCCAAGTACGCGTATGAATGAAACTACTATCTTGTTCAGAAAGTTAGTCATACAGCAGAGATGTTTTTCACAAAAATGAGCTGTCTACAGCAAACATCACTCATCATCAATGATAAATCAAAGAATTTTATTTTATTTATCAGAAAAATGAACAAAAAGACATTGATCAATGTCTTTTATGCTTTTAATAACATAGATTTAATAAAGATGAATACTTTCTGCTAGAAAAACAAGCTTTGCTATATTATATAAAAGAAAAAAAGATAAATATTCTGAATTAAGTATACAAAAACAAAACAAAATTAAATACAATATGAAATCATATATAGACAGGCACCTGAAAAAATAAGAGATGAGAAAAAAAGCTGCTGATGGTTTGATGATGAATACAATTCATATACGCATAAGCCAATGACGTACTTATGTCGTGCAATAAATACTCATGCGCAATTGATGAAGTGCTTTTATATGTGTGTATAAAAAAATATAAATGATCGATGAAAGAAAATTTCTTTTGAAAAGGCATTACAATAACACGCTCACTAAATTAATCATCAATCATGTTTTTTATTTTTTAAGATTGGTTTCCATTTTCGAGTCACTTTATAAAAATAAAGAAGATCGGTCGGACTAAAACCTCTTGAGGGTGGGTGTGAACGTAGGTCTCAATATATGGTATACATGAAAATCATACCAACAACCACACATCGAGATACAGTTTTTTTTATGGTCGGGGGCAGAGAACAATTAACAGACTTGATTTTACGAAATTTTTCTTTTATTTTAATAAAGTTATTAGTTAGAATGAAGAATTCTCATATTTATTTAATGAAAAAGAATCAAGTAAAGATTAATTATTGACTTTTAAATTCATGATGAACAATTATGATTAGCAAATTATATTATAAAACCAAAGGATTTTAAAATCAAATCAAATAAATGCCTAACTTTTAGAATATTCTCGAAATATTTTCATCATATATGAGTCGGTTGTAGTGAAAAAAATCGTTAATCTCTCTTCTCTAATAATATAAAAGAAAAGGAATGAGAAATACATGAAAACATCTCTTATTCAAATAATATCAATCAATTTCAAAGATTTTATGATAAAAACAAAAATATTAATTCAAGCCAAATCAACAATTTTCTAAAAGCATATTGAAAGATGAATTAAAAATTTCTCTCAAAAAAGAAGATATTCAAAGACGAATGGAATAGGATCTTAGAGCTTGATGAAAAAGAATATATAAAAACATGAATTCACTCAAAAACTGCAGAAGCACTGAGATGATGAATATCAATTCCAATAATTCTCAGAACTAGGGTCAGTGAATGTTTTCATATCAATACATGTATCTTTGTCGCAGTATGTGATAACATATTGTTTCAGTTTGAGAACATTTTGTACTCATACTCATGAAGTCCCTGTTGAACGGCATAAAAGTTCAAAATCTGATTTATAATTGTATCTAAATCATTCTTGTACCTTTTTTTTCTATCTGTTAAACACCTACGTATATATTCTTTATTTATTCTAATCTTTTATGATTGATGAATCTGGGAGAAAAGCATGATTTTACTTTTTCTAACATTATTAGAAATATTTTCATTTATTAAGTCAATGATAGATCCGAAATAATAAATAGCATGTTTTTTTGTTTTCTCTTAAACTTTTTAATAAAGTCTTCATTCATTAAGTTTATGATGAATAATCTTATCAAATAGAGAAATTCTTTTCTCGTATTTATGCATCTCGAATTTTGTTTTTCTTCATTTTGATTCTAAGCCGACTCAAGTAAGTATTTGATATCAAAAACTCTCACACCATCATGATATGACTCTATAGATATTATATTGCCTTTAAACCTAAAATACTGATATTTACTGTGACACATTCACATTTTCATTCTTAATAATCTACTTTCGAAAAGTATGAATCAATTGAATATATTTCATCTGACGAAAGAGTATGCTAATCCACATTCATAGCTTCACATATTGGAAAACAATAAAAAATTTAGATAGGAATGCATTCGAAAGTCTAGCATTTATCACGGCAACATGTCTTGTCGCGCATTCCAGCGATTGATAACTGTGGTTATATACTTCTCAAAATCTTTCTCTGTTTTGAAAATTTCTCTGCAACGTTACTATAGTATCGTATTCACTTCAGGAATATAAAAACATATGAATTTATCTTATATTTATACTCACTACTTGCTGTCATCCCCCTCACCATAAAGTGTAGAGGTAACAAGGCTTACCTGATGATACTAAATAAGGTATTGAGTAGAAAACGGTTCTGTTCATATGAATTGAAGATAGTGGTATCTTTTTGATGATCTGATCGTGCCAAAGAAGTATCTGGACTACTTCGATAGGATCAGGTTGCTAAGATAGTGTGATGCCTTAGTGGAATAGACAACAGTTGCAATAACTGGCAGCAAAATCAGATTGAGTCTGATAATACTATCATCGAGACCATTGATCATGTTCCATCTTCACATTGTTGTATCAGTCACCCATTACTTCGCCATTTCATCGAGATTTTGGTGAGAGTGAGAGCGAGGGATGTGGGTATAGATGGGGCTGAAAACGAGAATATGGATTTCACATTTGTGGGCCATGCATTACGAAACTGTATGATAGGAGTGTAGATGTTATTCATTCATGTTCAATACTAAGTTTAGTGGGAAGTACTAGATGAATCGCAACAAGTTCGGTGTATTAATGAGTTCATGCCGGAAATGAATTACCAAGTAATTCAAAACTTTCATACATTGTATATATAATATGTGTATGTTATCTATAAATATAGATGTTACATGTACATCTATATTTATATAATTACTATACATTTTTTAGAAAAGATTCTCATGGCCTACTACGACCTACTAGAGACTAGCATGACCCATAGCTCCTCTCTCATCCATCGCGGCATGATGCGCCCTTTGAGAGTATAACAGATTCACGCACAAGCTCACACTCACAGACACATCCACACTCACACCCATCCTTCATTAAAATGAATTCAATCCGGATACATGAAGTCACGAGAGTTAAAGAAAAAAGTGAGACAGAATGCCTTCATCAGATAGATTGAATATTGCCATATAAAGTAATGTATGCTAGAAAAAAAAGAAATAAATAATGTTTTCTCCCATTAGAATGCATCCTGTTCTGACATATAAAGTCTTGAGAATTAAGGAAAACATTGAGAGAAGATGCTTGTCTTAAATAGAATGAATACTGATGTATAAAGCGATGTATGTCAGGAAAAAAGAAAAAGGTAAGTTTTGTCTCAGTTTTAATATATCTGTAGACACACACATATCCTTGTCAGTGAGGAAAAAATGAAGAAGGCAAATACTTTCACAGAGTTTCTTACTTAAATGCTCCTATATTCTCTGGAAGGATTCTATATTGATCGTTATCTTCTTTGATTTTTGCATCATTTGCTGTTTTCGTTTGTGCTTACGAAAGATTATTAATTACAACGATGTATTTACATTATTATCATATGAATTGAGGGTGTTTTCTTTTTTTTATAAAAAAATCTTTTGTTTCAAAGGTATGATTTAATCTTTATTGTTTCAGATAGTTTTTATGTAATATTAAAGTAATTGTATTTTATAAAATAAAAATTCTATGCAATGAAAGTTTTTTTATATCATCTTTTTCTGAATTCTTTTTTAGATTTAATTTCATAACATTACACGTTTTTGACGAAGCTTTACAAATGGAGAAACAAAATAGAATACGTGTTTGTGATATAGTTTATTATAGAAAAAACAAAAACTAACTCGTTTTTTTTTCTTTACTTTGTAGCCTGAGTCAGTTAACAGCGATATAAGCGAAACACAACCTGCACAATCGACGAGATCGTACGTGTATTGTGAGCTTTAGTAAATGAAAAATATTGTTTTTGTTTTAGATGTGTGTGCATTCGAAGTAAATGGACGTGGATCATATTTATTATTGTGATAATAGCGATAATTACTATTCCAACAGCTATTATTCTCACGAAAAAGGAAAACGTTCTTGAAACAACAATAATGATGACAACAACAGCAGCACCAGAATCAACAACAACAAAAGAAGCAGGTATGCCAATGTTTAAAGAGAGATAAAAAGAAGTTGATCAACGACTTACAATATCTTATAACAGACTGTTTAATGAAAAAACATCAATCATATATTGTTAGTTGATTCTTACTTGTCTAATCTGATTGAAATTCCAAATAGTTTATTATTTTTATTATTCTTTATAAGAAAGAATAAATATAAAAACTCTTTCTTTTTATAAAATAAAAAAAGTTTTTTTCTGGGAAGTCCTGTTTTTTTCTATGTAGCTTACAAAAAAAGTTAGATGCCATAGATACAAATGAAGTATTTGAAAAAGCTTTTTTCATATATTTTTTCAAGTACCACCTTTATTTTTTTTGTGATATCACATGAAGATGTGAGGGTAGTGATAAGAAAGAATATCGATTATTATATTCTATTGCTCCGCTAGAGATTTGTCTCATTATCTATTATAGAAAAAAATCCTTTTTTATTCTTTTTTTTTGGAAATATAAGGATTCTATTTATGTTTATTTGATAAAATAAAGATAAAGCACTTTCTTTAATTCAAATAATAGCAAGGATCATAGATTAACGAATGATGGTATTTCTGATGATACTATCTTCTTGTATGAGAATGTGTTATTTATTAGTTTTCGTTATTTTTACTGTATTTGACTTGATGAAAACTAAATGGTCACTTTGATGAATGTGTACACGGAGCAAGTCGAGATGTATATTCTTTTGTAAAGAACTTTATTGCTTGCGATGGGTGGGGTGTGGATGAGAGTGTAGGTGTGGGTATCGCAGACACAATACGCACACACCCTCACCCTCACATATAAATCGAATGATTACTATATTCGAATGTTCTTTTCTAGTGTGGATACTTACCGGCAGTATGAGCAGTGCACGAGTCGATCACACACAAGTCACATTGACAAACGGAAATGTCTTAGTTGCTGGTGGAC